>JBBPBX010059284.1:0-10669 GCA_038048925.1 Garcialebias charrua
ATGCACCATCTGTGACGTAGGAAGGAGGACCTTCAGTCTGCGTGCTAGGATAACTCATAACGTATTCTCTGCCAGATCGCCTTTTTTTTGTATAACTTGAAAAATGCCCGTACGTTGTGTCGCATTTGGGTGTTCTAATATCATCAGTGAACAAGTGAGCCTTTTCACTTTCCCAAAAGATGTAAGACCTTCGTCAAGTATGGAATAAATAAAGCTGACTCCCTCGGAGCTCCCTCACTTCCTGAAAAGGTAAGACTAAAAAAAATATGGGTGCAGACCTAAATTAGAACCTGCTGTTTCTGCTCATCTAACTTCCTGCTTCCCAAACTGAAGACAAATCGCTCAAATCTTAACTTAGATTGATAATTTCGTCATTTTATTTCTTGTTCGCCATGAATGTTTGAAAGGGGCGTTCTAAAGACGTTCTCATTGCAACGTCACAGATGTTGCATTCGCGTGTAGTCGGATTTTCCTTGAAGAAACACGGTTTTTAATTTTAAACTCACTTTGAAAGGAATTTTCATTAATTTATCATTTTGTTTGCAAAAATGAACATAGTTGAATGATACAAGATACAGTAGCCTATACATCTTGTATCATTTTATGCAAAGTTCAAATATGATGTCAGTGGAACTTTAACTTTATTTATTTATTTTTATGTATGTGAATGTTTCTGTTCAATGCCCTGAGATGACTTCTGATGTGACCTGGCACTATAATTGAATTGAACTGACTATACTATAAGCCACAGACTCCCGTTCCAGCACTTCCGCATTCATTACCCGGGCGGCGCACTTCCGGTTAGCGGGAATGACAAGAACATAAATGAGTAAATACAATTAATAAAACATCCACATACACACCAATAATAACTCTATACACATATAAATCCATACAAATCCATAGCGACGTTTCCCCTACAGATAGCCGCGATCCATTGTCGCCCTAACCCCCCCTCGGCGGGGGAACGGAACAGCTAACCCACCGGTGGGCGGACACAACGGAACTCACTTGTAGTGTCAATGGCTCGCAGCCGCTTCCCGTTTCGGGTTGTTGTCATGGTCTGCTACTAGGAGCTAACGCTAACAACAACGGCAGTGGATGGGACGTGGGTTGCATTTTAACGGAAGTACGTCACCGCCACCCGTGGCATATAGTCTATTGAGGCTGAAAGTTGCAAATGAACTTGAAGTGTCACAGTTGTCAAGGTTATGGTTAGTCAAGATCACAGTGTCCCAGAGAAACCTGCTGAGTCAGAATGTCTTCCACTGTTCTGTAACCATGCCTGTTTGTGAAGACAAAGTTTATGTATGATGGTATTTACTTATGCTTGGGTCTTATGAGGAATTCCAGGACCCCAGAAACCATCTTATCATTATCAAACTGGTGGGTCCACTATGTGAGTGTGCTGCTTGTGGGACTGAGTTTGCAGTGGCTCCTCGAACTGATGAAGTTCTTTGGATGAAGGACGAAACGTTTCAACAACAACAACAAAGAAACCATACAGAGGACCTGACTTAAATGCGTTGGGTTATGTGTGGTTTAATTTTTTAGATGGAACATAATTTCTTTTCATTTTTATGAAGGCACTTTTTTTTTCTATGGGGGACATAAAAAATGACAAAGGAACTAATGGCTCTAAATTTATTTCATTGAAATGGGAAGAATACTGATGTTATGCTTTTTGGCAGCTCCCCTGACCCCAACCATGTAGCTATAGATTACTTGGCTCAATATACCAAACCAGCCATCATGTACCTGGGGGTCAGAGTGGATACCGATCTTAAATTTGATAATGAGAGCAGGGCAGTGGTTAAATCTAGCTTCTTTCTGTCAAGGCAGCTGCTAAAATTAAGCCAATTCTTTGTAGAAAACCCGTTTGAGACAGTTATTCACTTCTTTATCACCACTCAGTTGGATTACTGTAATGAACTTTATATAGGGGTCCGTGCTTCCTCTGTTACTCACCTCTAAATGCTCCCAAATGCTGCCACACATCTTTTAACTGGCACAAGCAAAATATGAGCATATTTTTCACTATTTTAGCCTCACTGCACTAGCTACATGTACATTTCAGTATTCATTTAACATTTTTATTTGTTTTTAAATCTTTAAATAGTCTTGTCCCGCTCTACCTCACTGAACTTCCATACCCAAATAACACTTCTCGTTCTTTCAGATCAGCAGCCCACCTGCTCCTGATCATCCCAAACACAAAACGTGAGCTTTGAGGAGATCATGCTTTCTCTGTTGCTGTTCTTAAAATGTAAAATGACTTAGCTTTGGACACCAGACTGATCGCTTGTCTGTTTTTAAATCCCTTCCAGGGCAAAAAGTGTGTGTGCTGGGTGAGTGGGGTCCTTCATGCATCATGAAGGACCCCACTCACCCAGCACACACACTTTTTGCCCTGCTCCCCTCAGGCAGGAAATTAAGGAGCATTAAGTGTAGAACCACTAGACTGAGGAATAATAATAATAATAATAATAATGAATTCAATTTATAACGCACTTTTCATTAATGAAAATCTCAAAGTGCTACAAGGAACCGCTTCTTCCACTGTGAAAATTCATAGCATGTTGCTGCTGATCTGTTTCATGCTGCTGTGTTCATTCATTCTTGTCTGCTCACCCAGACTCATGTTCATGCTGATGTTTGGCGTATTGTTTATGTACGTAGTGCTTAGTGTATTTTTTGTTAAAATATTTTCTTAGTTCATATCTTGGATCTTATTACTTTTTCTTTTACATTTTATACTTTTGTTGGATGTAACTGGGACCCTGTGTACACAATTTTGTTCCACCACATGTACCACATGTGGTGCGAATGACAAATAAAGAACCTTGAACTTCTTAACGCCCATCTCTTCTTGTTGACTTTTCACATAATCTTAATTTGAATGAATTTTTATAGATTTTATGCGTTTTCATTTTTATCATCAGGCTGTTTTGATTTGCTTTTTAGGCTTGTAATGTGTATTGTGACTGCTTCTGTGTTTTATTGACTGTAACTGCACAACACTTTGGTCCTGTGGTTGCTTCAAGTGGTTTATAAATAAAGCTGGTTTAATATGTGCAAAGTTGTGTTAACTGTGTCCAATTACTGCCTTAGAGACAATTGTGAAAGAAAAGTATGTAGGATGTTTACTCACAATTTTAAAACGTTCACAGCAGTTCATGCAAATACTCTGTTTATATATCATATTCCCCGTATTAATGTTACATTGCTATTCCAGACAATATTTGATGTTGTCTCTGCCAAAAAATATCCAACTCTGCATTAGAAGTGCTAAAACCAGCTGCCACCATCAATGTTTTGCTTGTAAATGCCCATGTATTGTATGTAAATAACACTATATTCCAAAGTTGATAGCAATGTCATTAAAAAAAATCTGGTCTGCAGGCAGTTAGCAATGGATGGACCAGACCAATGGGGATTGTTATATCGGATGAAATGTATCTTGCGAAAGCCTCACAGAAGCAAAAACAAATCAGGGGGCTTTATTGTTCAAGGCTCTGTCTACATTAACATGGATATCCAGCTAATTAAACTTTTTCTGTTGTGTTTGCTCCTCTCCTCTCTATGCCTTCAACATTCATGATGATATTAAATGCTTGTAATCATTTTTCCAAGTCAAATTTCTAAAAACTTCAGGTGTCACTTTGCGTGCATGAAAAAAACAACAGTAGAGTCATTTCTTTCTGGACCGAATGTAAACAGTAAAAATCTCTATTTTATGTTCACATATTTAGTTAGAAAACTGGATATTGTTATTTTTTTAGCAATCAAAGCAAGCAAAAAAGTATGACGGAGAATTAAGGCTATGCTAAGAAAAAAAATTACATTCCGAACGAGAATACAGTCATAGTATTGTGATGTGCTTGGGCAGAGCTCATCAGTGGAGGCAAGGAAACTGATTGAGGACAGGTGTGTTCAATCACTTGAGGAGCAACACACTAGATAAAGGTTGCTCAAACAAAGTGGAGTGAGAGTCCTTTGTGCTTTGGTTGTGGCAGCACCCTTTTGGAGGGAGGGTGTCGTTCGAAGTCATTTAGGGCTGCCGGCGATGAAGATAGCAAGATAGGTGGTTAGTTGTTCCTGTGTCAGGAGGGGAGGCTGGGTGCCTCCTTTAGACAGCTAGGCTGGGCTTTAGTAGGGTGCAGCCACCACCTTGGACTCCTGCTTCTGTTCCTGAGAGCTGCTGTTCAGTCACCACCTTGGACTCCTGTTTCTGTTCCTGAGAGCTGCTGTCCTGCCACCTGCTCTGATCCAGGAGGTCGATCGTCGTCCAGCTAAGTCAATCCCCGGGGTGTTGGACGACCTGACAAGCTTAGACCCTGGGGAGGGGTCTCGTCGCTGAGTGAGCTAAGTGGACAAAGTTGACTCATCTAACCTTTAGTATAGGCCTTCATTTTTAGCTTGGGGTGGGGATCTTTTTAGGAGTAGCTTAATAAATAAAGACTATTTGTATAATCTTCTGGTGTGTGGTGATTGTTTGATGGTTCTGACATTTTAGGCAAGATCCTCTGCCTGTGTGACCCACAAATTTATTACAGTATTATGAGAATAAAGTCGAAATAATATGAGAATAAAGTCATAGTACAGTATTATGAGAATAAAATAGAAACAATAAGAGAATAGTCATAATATTATGATAATAAACTCATAATAATACCAGAATAAACTCATATTGTTATCAGAACTCCATCATGAAAAAGCAGTCTTACAACTGCGGTAGAATAATAATGGTGACGCAAGCAGTACAATAGCAGGGGTTCAATACACTGTGGCATATGGATTGTTATGATAAACTGAAGCTGTATGGCATTGCAATTAATGGCTGCATTGACAGATTTATCACACAATGTGGATGGAGGCATATTTCACAAACAGTGACCCAAAGTGATTGCGGATCTACTTCATAAACACTGTGACTCCACAGCATGTGCGTGCTGACCCAGGCCATTTTATGAGTTTATTCTCATAATATTACTTTATTCTCGTAATACTTTGACTTTATTCACATAGAATTTTATTTATTACAACTTTATTCTTGAAATGTTATGCCTTTTGCCTTATGCAGAAAAAGAGCCACCTGCATCATGAAAGACCTCACTCACCCAGCACACTCACTCTTTGCACCACTCCCCTCGGGACGGAGGTTGAGGAGCATCAAATGTAGAACCACTAGACTGAGAAACAGCTTCTACCCTGAGGCTGTCAGACTCATGAATAAATAAATAATAAGAATAAACACTGCAAAATGTCACATCATACTGATACTGTACTGATCTGTTTCTTGTTGCTGCGTTCATCTGTGACCATCTGCTCATGTTCGTGCTGCTGTTTATAATGATGTTTTTCTACTACATTAGGGCTTAGTGTATTACTAGCTGATGTGATGTCTCTCTTAGTTAATCCTAGATGTTATTATTGTATTTCTCTTGCATTTGTTGTTGGATGTAACTGGGACCCTGTGTACATAATCTCGTTTTCAACACATGTACTACATGCGGTGCAAATGACAATAAATTCTCTCTGACTCTGACTCTGACTCTGACTCTTTTTTCTCGTAATTTAACATTTTTTTCTTAGCGTGGCCCTAATATACTCTGTCGTAAAAAAGACAGCAAAAAAAAACTGAAAAAAAAAAAAAATACAGCTCAACATATTCCAGCAGGTCTGTAGCCAACAGGAAGGTAAAACAGACGGACATAGAAAATGATAAACAGTTAATATGGAGGAAGTGGTAGGTTCTGTTTTTTGTGCTCTATCTGTCTCCCATGCCCGTTTCTGCAGATGGTGTGAGCAGGTAGTGCTAGTTGCGTATCAGCTGTCATCCATAGCAGCTGAATACTTCTATATAAGGCTAAGTCATTCCAAGATTCCTTGTTGGACTGTCGATTTCCTTCTGTGGATTAACTGACTGACAACCCTTGCTACTTGTTGTAAACCTTCCATCCTTCCATCAACTATTTAGAACTGCTTCTTCCTTTTTTGGGTCGCGGGGGTCACTGGTGCCCATGTCCAACTATCGTTGCACGAGAGGCGGGGTACACCCTGGACAGTTTGCAAGGCCATCACAGGGCCGCATAGACAAAAATGAGACAAACAACCATTCACACTCTCACTCACACCTAGGGACAATTTAGAGTTATTAATCAGCCTAACATGCATGTTGTTGGTCTGTGGGAGGAAATCGGAGTACTTGGAGAAAATTCACGTATGCACAGAGAGAACATGAAAACTCCACCCAGAAAGGCCCCCGGATCAAAATTTGAACTGGGGCAGCCTATGAGAGGCGGCAGCTCTACCAACTGTACCACTGTGCTGCTCTACTTTGTATGTTGTAAACCTTGTATCAGAAAATTGCTAAATATACTTAACTGTTCTCTGCAGAATTATTGTGTGCTATCTGGATTATCTATACCTCACCTGCTCCTTAGTATCTCCTCCTGTTGGGAATTATATCCAAAACCTGAAGGAGCCAAACATTTAAGGTTATTTCAACCAAGGCTTCTCAGGCTGTCTACTATACAACTCTCAGCACCTGTAATTCCACCATACCTGGAGAATTTCCCCTGAGCACAAAACTCAGAGTCTAATTGGTTACCTGCCACACTCTAGAATACACCAAGTACAAAATAGTATACTATATTGCCAATTATGAATCTGGTCATATCTACTGGTATACATGACCCTCTAACCTCAACCTCTAACTCATAGGGGCCAAGATGGTGTAGTGGCAGGGCTTCCGACTTGGGACCCGAAGGACCCAGGTTCGAACCCCGGCCACTACACACCTTGGGGTGTCTATGAGTGCACATCCATTTCCCCAGCTCCCCGGGCGCTCTCTATGGCTGCTCACTGCACCACCTGGTGGTGGTTGGGTTAAATGCAGAGACGAATTTCGTCTATGTATGGGAAACATACACAGATGACAGAAATGGACATTTATTTATTATTATTTTATGTAGCACTACCTGTCCCTGGCTTAACAGAGCCCCTGTACATAAACCTACGGGGTATTTACATTTTTAGTGTTGTCTCTGAGTCTTTTGAGTTTTAGTACTCTCAAGTCTGGTTAGAAATATAATTTACCAAAAATGACATAGGTAAAAATTATGCTGATAGTTAATCAGTGTTGGTCATACTCAGAAACAGTGCATAGTTTACAAGTTTTATAGTATGTTCTTTCACTGACATTCCACATTGCTTGTCCTGAGCCTGGTTCTGCTAAAGCAGGGGTGTCACTGTCAAAGTCAAATACACCGAGGGCCAAAAAAACAAATTTGCTACAAGCCAAGGGCCGAACGGGTTCAATGTTTATTATAAGGGGGTGATATAAGATTTTTTTTCTGCACTCTTTTCATTCAATGTTTTCTTTTTGACGATTTTGTTTTATTTAGTCTCTTTTAAATGAATGAATAAACAAAGTAAATAAAATATTAAATAGCTTTACATCTGCTAAGTTCTTGGCATAAATCAACACAGACATGTTCCTGCTTTTAGTATTTGACATTATTTTATAATGTAGCTGTTTATGTTTCCTTTTTTCTTTTGAATACAGTTTTCTTATGATTTTTAATTACTATGCTTTTTTATGATTGTTTACTGTTGGCTGCAAGTATCAAGCTGTGAAATCCTTCATTTTCTACAGCTGATAGCTGTTGGTCATTAATTATGATGAAGTTTAGCAACTTCTCGGTGAACAGTTGAGCTTCAGCGGTGTGTTTTTCTTGTTCAATCCGGGGCGGGCGCTCTGATTTCGGTCAGCCGCTCTCAGCCTGTCCCTCCTACAAGATGGTCAGACAGCGGGTCGGACTGGACGCAGCTGGCCGCGGTCAGTCTCCCTGTTTCGGTTCAGCGAGAGTGGTGTCCCGCTGAAGCCCCAGAGCTCGAATGTCCAACGTAAAACTAACTTGACCGTGGTTTAATATGGCGCTATGGCTCTGCAGACATTGCATGTTGCTGTCTTGTGGTGTTTAGTGTAAAATACTTCCACACAGCGGACATGTTACCATGAAAAGTTGGCTAGCTGTTAGCAACAGTGCTACTGCACGTTGTAGCTGGCTGCAAATTATGGAATGGATTTCTTGAATGTGACATGAGGCGGGTCTTATTACTCTGGGTTCATGAGACACAACTCCAGATTGGATCGGCCCCATCCCTACTACCGTTGCATTGTGGGGAATGTAGTGTTGCATGCAAAACACCAGCGGGCGGCTGGTTCCATGGTTGCCTTCATGCTTGCTCAAGATGAGATAAAGTTAAACTCAAAGCAGTCTGTTCCTCAGATAAATAATGTTGTTAACTTGCTTTTTATGTATATAAATGTTTCTGTACAGTGCCCTGAGATGACTTCTGTTGTGAGTTGGTGGTATATAAATAAAGTGAATTGAAATTCTCATAAAGGCAATATGTTTAAAATAAAACTACCGTATTTCCGCCTGATAAGTCTCACCTTTCTATTGTGAGGATGTCACCTGTTTCTCACCTGATTCTCTTCTTAATTGTCCACAGGTGTCTTCCTGTTGTCTCATTAGGGATCAGTATTTAGTCTCTGTGACTTTCACATGAGGAGGCAGTTGGGTTCCTGATGACTTCACATGAAGAGGAGCTGGTTTCATGAGGCTGCAGAGGAAAGTCCTTGCACATGATGTTAATTGAGCATTGTCCTTCCATGGTGTCATGATCTGCTGGTCTGCTCCACCTGCTTTCCCATGGGTTTCAGCTTTGTCTGCACCAAGGGTCCCCTTTGGGGGTCTGGTAAGTATTTGCTGTTTCTTCAGCAATTTATCCTTTGTGATGTTTGTGCAGTTCACTAATTGTTATTTTTGTCTGTCCGAGCCATCTGGTCCTCCTGCTTTTGGGTCCCTCCGTCGGCGCTGGCCGGTCCAGATTCCAGCTAGAACCGGCCCTGGCGTCCAGCTCGTCCAGTGAGTCCAGCTCCTGCGTGGATCATGACATCTATAAGTCGCTTTGTCCAATTATTGGCAATAAATTGGAAAAATCCATAAACATGTCACACCTTCAGTTAAGTTGCATCTATTATGCGTCACCGCTACGCGACGCATCAGCGCGTCATTTTCCCTGCTGAAAATGGCGGCCAAAGGAATGAGCGCGCACGGAAGGACTTTACAAGATTAGCACGGTAAAAACAATTATTTGTTTGCTGAAATTTATAGCAAAGATGTGTCTTAGCTTAACTTTTCCTTAATAAATGAACGTAATTGTCAAATCAGCTGGATTTTAAAAAGTAGTTTTGCCACGTGCATGCGAGTGGGTGGACGGCTTTATTTCTTTAAAATTTAGCTAAATAAATGCTTAAAAAATTATTTCTTAGCTGACATTATATCACAAGTGTTCCTGAGCTTAACCGTTCCTTAATAAATTCACAAAATGGTCAAATCAGCTGGATTTAAATTGTTTCGCTTTGACGTCTTCCAAACCGTCGCGTGCGCTGCGAAAATAAATTATAAATAAATCTAATTTTAGCTCAAATGTCTCATACAGGTAACAGTTTGTAAATGTCCATGTTGTGATTACTTTCTGTAAGTTTGATAAAAATCCGTTCTGTAGTTCATGACTTATTTAGATAAATAGTCTCCGGAAAACAGCTGCATATTTATGAAGCTAAAATATTGAATTTTATCTCAAACAATTCCAACAGCTAACAGTTTGTAAATGAGCACACAGTAATTACTTTCTGCAAGTTTAAAGAAAATATGTCCAGTAGTTCACGAGTTATTCAGATAAATAGTAACCATTTTTGCTAACAAACACAGCTAACTTACCTCCAGGAGCAGGAGGCTGGGCAGCGACAGAGTGTGTCCAACCAGAGGAGCCTGCCTTCGGACACAATGAGCTGGAAACGGTCATGGACTCTCTGGAAGTGTCAGAGCTCCAGAGCAGGAGGCCGGGCTGCGACAGAGTCAGTCCGACCAGACGAGGCTGCCTTCGGACACATGAGGTGGGAACGGTCGGTGTACCCTAGCGACCGAAAGTGGTACTGCACCATTTTTTTGCCAAAATGAAAAACGGTCATATCTGAGCCAAAAATTGGTCCAACAATATGGGGAAAAAAATCCATAAACACGTCTGACCTCTCTATTAGTCGCAGGGCATGCAAATTAGGCAAAAAACTGCAACTTATAGTCCGGAAATACGGTAGCTCACCATATGGCAAGAGCAGGCACTCAGCAAGAACAATGGGAGCCGGAATCTAATCTACAAGACCAAATATTGTGCAAAGATGCCACTGAGACAGTTCAACATATAAAAGTAGAATGTCAGATCCAGGCAAGCAAAGCAGAAATGGAACCCCAAAACAAAGTGGGTGAAATCACATCCAGGGTTATCTGTGTCAAGTACGAACTAGAGGACCCACAGTCAAAGTTGGAGATGCAACCAAGGGTGGTGGAGAATGGGAGGGTTAAGATACGGTGGGACTTCTAGATCTAGACTGATAAACAGATGATGGATAACCAACCAGACATTGTGGTGGTCAACATGCAACAGAAGAAGGCAGTGATGATAGATGTAGCAACTGATTGTAACATCAGGAAGAAGCAGCATAAGAAGCTGGAGAAATACCAAGGGTGAAATAGAGAAGTCATGGAGAGAAGACGTCAGAAGTCCCAATGGTCATTAGAGCACTCTGCGCTGT
>JBBPBX010059284.1:10693-21821 GCA_038048925.1 Garcialebias charrua
ACCACCACCACCACTCCCGAATTGGAAAAGTGGATCCAACAGGTCAAAGGAACAAACTCAAAGATCTATGTCCAGAAGAGGTCAGTCATAGGGATAGCTACGATACTGATGGTGTAGTCACACCAAACAGTTTTTCAACCTCCAAAAAGCTCCTCTTGCACGCAAGTGGACGCACTTGTGAATGCAGCGTGTTCAGAGCTGAACGCCAGAACGCGAAACAGCTGCTGGGTGTGTGGGAGGAGCTTACCGGTATACAGAGTCCTGCGCACTCCGCCAGGCAAGGAGCTTTTTATTTCCGTCTCTGTGGAGCAGACTTGACTGGTCGTGAAGGACTTGTCGCGAACACACAGCTACAATGAGTTTCTCTTCCATAGTACACGACCTCGCGGGTCTTTTCTGTGTCCCACAAACAATACGTCACATAGTGCGCGCGCACCCTCGTTTCCGCGTCACATAGGGACTCTCCCCCTGACCCCCTCTCTTCTCCCCCGACTCTCCCTGATTGGTTGACACACCAACCAATCAGGTAGAGTTGAGCGGCGTTTGAAAGTTTGAACCGCGAAATCTTCAGCATGTTGAATGCGCGGTTTGGAGGCTGAAGCCGGTTCACGTGCACGGAAAAACGCTTCCCAGCACGCTCAACACGCACGCGACTTGACGCCAGACGCCAAGACGTGGCTGGAAGCGCGTCCACCATTGACTTTACATGTAAACTGGATGCTCCTGCAGCTGAAACGCTGTTCGGTGTAACTACACCATGAGAACCTTCAAGCTCCCAGTCGGGGACCTGAGGTTGAAGTGAAGTGGAACTGCCCGGCAAGCTAAAAGTTTTTTTTTAATATGTATATCTGTATCACAAAAGTAATGCTTAATCTCACAAACACAAACTTTCTGTTTTGATTCTGTTTTACATTTTTGTCTGAAACAAACCCTAAACAACTTCCAAATGATGTTTTTTTCCTGCCCCCTCTGTTCCACGTCACTCTGCTTTCCCTCACTTGTTTAAGTACGTGTGCATAATTTCCAGCCTTCTCACTCAGAAGTTTGACTAAGTTGCAACTCCTTCAGTTACAAGCTATTAGCAGTGGTGCATATTCAAGTTGTTTTGCAATTGCAGAGTAAATTAGAAATATTTTCTCACTCGGTTACTTTCCTCAAAATGTATACAATATAAGGAGGAAATGCGAGAGCGTGAGACTGAGAAAAGCAGACAGGGAGACAAACAAAAAAAGGTTGCTGGAAGTCAACAGATGCATAAACATACAATGATTTCCATTGTGATTCATTTCTTTTATATCTTTATAAAGTGCAAGGATACAAAGCCATCTGGACAATCTTGAGAAATGTAGACATCATTTTGGTGTATTTTTGGTACTTTTATCATATTTTTAATAAGTACAACAGTACAATCTAAAGATAATTGTTAAGGCAAGAGAAAAAAGAAGGAAAAATCTAATAAAGTGTATTTTAACCACTATAATGCATTTTAGCTCACAGATGTTAGTCCAACATACACATGCAGTTTTGCACCTGAACGTTTGTCCTGGAACAGGTGCTGTTGCTGTTTTAGTTTTTGACATAGAAGATGACAAAACAAAACAAAATTAAATTAAATTAAAAATAAAAATAAACTGAATGTTTTAGAAGCATAGCCTTATCCGATTGTTAATGTATTTTCACATCTGTAACTATATCACATCATTCCCTTTAGAAATCAATAATTGGTATGAAGTACAGGTCGTCCCTGACTTACGAACGAATTCCGTTCCTACGCACCATTCGTAAGTCGAAAATTCGTAAGTCGGGGACCAAAGGTGGGCGCCAGACCGCCAGGGAGCGCTAAAGCGCTAATCCGCTTATAGCGGACCTAAACAATTTGTTAACTTTACAACGGATTGACTAACTTTTCTAATGCATAAGCAGATTTCCGCTATTTTTATGTAAAATGCAGTACTGCTAATAACTAATTATCTATCAGTAAAAATGAAAAAACTTATTTACGGGCTCTTAAATCAACCGGACGACTGCTAACAGACCATATCCTGTCAGCGTCGGATGTGGTCCGTGACAAAAAAGTGTCCCCCTCAGTCTCTTGGCTAGAGAGTTAGCAGCCAATGTGTTACTCTGCAGACTTATTGCTTGTTTTCGAAGAGTCAGACGAAGAGTTTTTAACATGGAGGGTG
This sequence comes from Garcialebias charrua, assembly GCA_038048925.1. NCBI lineage: Eukaryota > Metazoa > Chordata > Actinopteri > Cyprinodontiformes > Rivulidae > Garcialebias > Garcialebias charrua. Next base: position 12,877 of record JBBPBX010059284.1, read on the forward strand.
AACTTATGGATGTTTCTCAGCGGCCTACGCGACGCGTCTGGATTAAAAAAGTAGTTTGCCATTTGCCCTCTCTTCAAAATGGCGGTGGCCACAGAAGCTAAGGACTTTCCAAGAAAACACGGTAAAAACAATTGTTTCTTTGCTGAGAAAAAATATATTTCATAGCTGACGTTATAGCACAAGTTTTTCTGAGCTTGAGAGTTTCACGAAATGGCCAAATCTGCTGGATTTAAAAAAGTAGTTCGCCATCAGCACTGTTCAATATGGCGTCTGCAACAGCCACAAAAGCTAAGGACTTTCCAAGAAAACACGGTAAATACAATTATTTCTTTGATGAGAAAAAATATATTTCATAGCTGACGTTATAGCACAAGTTCTTCTCGTGGTCATTAACGGTGAAGCAGTGGAGGTAGTGCAACAGTATAAATACCTGGGAACTGTTTTCGATGATAAATTGACCTTTGACCTTCATGTGAATTCACTTTGTAAAAAGGCCCACCAAAGAATGTATTTTTACCGGAAGCTTTGTGGTTTTAATGTTGATTCAACTTTTATGAGAATGTTTTATTCATGTTTTATTGAGTCTATTTTAACATTTTCCTTCATCTGTTGGTTTGGACTTTTGACTTGTAAGAACAAGAGCAAACTCTCGGGGATTGTCAGGATGTGCAGCAAAACTGCTGGCATAGACCTAAGGAACCTTGCAGACCTACACAAGGTGAGGTCAGTGAACAAGGCCAGGCAGATTCTGGCAAACCCTGATCACCCACTCCATGACGAGTTCAGGCTGCTTCCATCTGGACGCAGGTTTCTGCAACCCAGATGTAGAACTAACAGATATAAAAACTCATTTATCCCAGTAGCAATCAGGTTTCTTAATGCACACTAATTTTAATACCGTTATTTTAACGTTTTATTTTCATGTGTTTATATGTGTATGTGTGTGTAAGTGCAAATGTATGAAACTGTGCGCACCTAATGACTGCAAATCTAATTGCCCCTCGGGGATAATAAAGGAACTTGAATCTTGAATCTTGAATCTTCTGAGCTTGAGAGTTTCACGAAATGGTCAAATCTGCTGGATTAAAAAAAGTAGTTTGCCATTAGCACTGTTCAAAATGGCATCCGTGACAGCCACAAAAGCTAAGGACTTTCCAAGAAAACACGGTAAAAACAATTATTTCTTTGCTGAGAAAAAATATATTTCATAGCTGACGTTATAGCACAAGTTCTTCTGAGCTTGAGAGTTTCACGAAATGGTCAAATCTGCTGGATTAAAAAAAGTAGTTTGCCATTAGCACTGTTCAAAAGGGCGTCTGCGACAGCCACAAAAGCTAAGGACTTTCCAAGAAAACACGGTAAAAACAATAATTTCTTTGCTGAGAAAAAATATATTCATAGCTGACGTTATAGCACAAGTTCTTCTGAGCTTGAGAGTTTCACGAAATGGTCAAATCTGCTGGATTTTAAAAAGTAGTTCGCCATTAGCACGTTAGCTTATTAGCATTAGCATCCGCTAACGTTGCTAATACATAAGCGCTTTTGAAATTGCGGACCTAAATAAATTAATAAGTGCTTTAGAAATAGCAGAACTAATTTTTGGATTAGCGCTGCCCAGTACTGTCGGGGACCACACGAGCCGCCACTGATACACATACATGTACGTTAATGAACAGTTACCAAGATACCAAGCACTTCGCCTATCCTAACACAGCTACATAATTATCAAAAAACACATACGGTCCAGGGCTAAAAAATAAAAATGTAATTTCTTACTTTGAGCTGGTCAAGCTTGTCTCGTCTTTTTGCATGTTAGCTCGTTGCACGTCCGAGCTCCGCAACTTCGTGCTGCTTCATGCGGTCCAAACTGTTTAGGAAGGACTGTTAGCATGTTAACTTCATACATTTGTAGCCAGAAAGAGTTAATAACTTACTGAAAGCCGTTTCTCCGCGGCGTCCATCCAAAACAAGCTGCTCCGCGTTAGCATGTTAGCCCCGCCATTAGCCGCACCCGTTAGCATGTTAGCCCATCCAAGGTTGCCGCAGCTGTTTGTCCACGTTTTCGCATGTTAGCTCAGTGTCCAGACAACATCTTAGGCTGCCAGGCGGACATGGAGGCGAGCTCACGGCCGCAGGGCTGCCAACTTTTCAAAAAGCCAAAGAGTGAGAATTTTGTTGTGTGTGTGTGTGTGTGGGGGGGGGGGGGTGCGGCAACGCGGCGGCAACGCGGCGGCAACGCGGCGGCAACGCGGCGGCAACGCGGCGGCAACAGGGTTTGATTGTGCTGGTGAGCTTCACCTGCCCTCATCCTGTTGGCTACATCCTACAATAGAAATTGACTGAAAATGACTCCCTACACTCTACTTTATAGATCTGTGTCAGATTGAAATACTATTTCATATTTGAATATGTATGGAGGACCGAAACTGACATAGTTAGAAATAAAAAGTAGAAAGAAATATATTAATGGATGAATAAATAACTAAAACATATAAAAACCAATAAATAACTTAAAATGCACCAATTAAATAAAAAAGGAAACCTTTCCTGGATCAGCTCTTCTCCTATTGGTCAACAGACAGGATAAAGCAGAATCCACGTGCAGATGTCTGTGCTGCCTCAGTTTAGTTTAAGGTTTAGTTTAAAACAAAAGCACAGGTGTTTTCCTGTTTGCTTTGTTTTAAACTAAACTTTAAACTTTAAGTGCATATATTCATTTAATGGTCTATTTATATATTTCTGCTTTTATTTCTAATAATGTCAGTAAGTCCTCCATAAATGTTAGTATTTACCACCTTTTTGACTGTGTTTTAACTGTTACTGTACATTGTATGAAGAGCATTTTATGATGTAGGTTTAGTCAAAAATGACAAGAGGAAAGTTAGAGACATTCTTCATTTTCCAGTGGGTTTAGCAGAAAATGTACATATCAACAGCGAAACAGCAACAAAACACATAAATACATGTACAGTGCCTAAATGGTAAGCAGATGAGTTGTAAACAATTGAATTTTAAGTGTTTTGAACTGTGTTCACACAAAAAGCTGGGAACAGCTGGAATTCCTCAAGTCTCATATTTTGTGTGACTGATTGTACAGGCCTGTGGCCTTCTTAGAGGCCTTGATGATTGTAGATGACGGCTCCCACTTCAAGCATGGCTCCAAATCAGCCATCTTTCTAGCCATGATGGAGGAGAGGGTACCATCTAGTGCCAAGCTATTCCTAGTCTTTGTTTTGTTGAGGCCCACCACCGAAAAAACCCTCTCTGCATCAGCATTCGAATGTGGGAGGACGAGGACCAGCTTTGAGGTGCAGCAAGCCTTGGAAATCTGAGTACTCCTGTCAACTGTGACAAATGAACCAAGAATACAATGGAAATATGCTCCCAAGTGACGTTTTCTTTTAAGTCCTTTAGCCAATTGATCCCTGTATCACTGTATCTTCCATAGTGCTTCAAATGTACAGGTATCAGTAATGTTTGAGAGGCTATTTCTACTGTGTTCTTGGTGTTAAAAAATAAGCTTTACCTTATCTTTCCATATAGCCATTTCAGCCCAGAAACTCTCCATTTCAAATTCTTCTGGGTGCTGCAGTGGTGGCAACGTCATTGTCTGGTACTCCAGAAACTCCTCTGCCAGTAGCTCATGCTCCTCTGGTCCATGGTAGGGGAGCAGGTGGGGAAACCTATGTATGAGCAAAGAGTTACACGTTTTTTATTTTCTGATAGTCATCAACCAACAGCAGAAAATAAATAAAAGCATTTTAAAAGAAAAGCCACATAGGGAAATCTCATTTACATAAAGACAAAATGCCTTGTAAAATTCAAGATAAGTAGTAATTATTGAAAAACCCTAACCTCTCAACAAAGTAAAGGACGTCATCTATGCTGCATTCAGACCTCTGTCGAACATCAACATACGTTACATGTCTCAGTAGTGGTTCCTGTAGGGGCAGCTTCTTTATGGCATAGTCTAGAGCTCTGAGCAGAAATGTTAAAGCAGCCTCATGGAAGTTATTTGTTGTGGTGTGATGTCTCCATCATCTAGCAACTTGTTCAGCTTAGCCCTGGTGGTGAAGCCAATGTTCAGCTTTCTTCCTGCCAAACAAATAGAGCTAACATAAATACAGTGTTATGCTAATGATCAGAGAGACATATTGGACAAGAAGTCATGTTAGGCTGATTGGTAACTCTAAATTGACCCTGGGTGTGAGTGAAACAGGTCCCTCTTGTAAATGAGTCCCCGTGGCTCAACAAGGCTAGCCTGTATAAATAAAGGTTGAATGAATGTGGTGTTGGGCTACTGGGAAAGTCATTCTTAATAAAATTAATAAAACTTAGCAGGTTTCTCATCAGGAGGTGAGCACCATATTGGGTTCCCCCATACTCACTTGTAATATTAGTTATCAAAAATAATCATGAATAATTTGCTGAGAGTTGCTGCTCTTGGGGGACACTGTTTGTTGCTGTTCTTCTGCCTGTCCTGTCTCCTGGTCTTCCATGTATTCTTCTGTTGCTCTTCTGCTTGTTGTTGTTCTGTTGGTTGTGTTTCTCTCTGTCTTTTCTGACTTTGCTCGTTTGTTAAATAAAACAAAATGCTTTGCTTTTGTCCCACCGATGGTCTTATTTTACTGGACATTTTAGAATCCTTTAAAGGATTTAAATGGTTAATCATCATGCTGGTTTAATAAATGTACTCAGTTAACAAGATACCATTATCTACTTGTGTTTATTCTTAATTTTCAATTCAATCTTACCTGCTCTTTGTGTTGCTAGGCAGACATCCGGCTAGCCAAACGTGCTAAATAAACCATATACTGTACAGTAATGGTTCATTTAGCACGTTTGGCTATCACACTTTATTTCCCTAGTTTCTCTGCTCCGTGCATCTAATTTTTCCTTTCTTTCTAACATGTTTGATATTAATGTAATTTAATCCACTCACCTTTCCTCCTGGGAAGAGTCAGACCGCAAACACCGAGCTACATCAGCTTCGTCAATAACTTTCTGCTGCTCTGTGGCTGTGGAAACTTCCTGCAAACTGTTGCAGGTACTGTAGATGGAAGGTTGGAGCAAAAATACGGACTGGATAACAACGTGGATGTGCTTCACAAGGGTTGTGGTGAAAACGTGGAGCGGACTCATGTATTTTACCAATACGGAAGTGGAACGGAGTTGAGATTTTGACGTTGGTCAGTTTTCAGCGTGAGGAATGTGAATGCGGCGTGAGAGCGTGTGAAACACCTCGAATGCGTGTGTCTCACGGTCATTGCGTGAGAGTTGGCAGCCCTGCGGCCGCCGCCCGTCGGCTCCGTGTCCCCCGATGGGGCGTTAGCATCCAACCGTGCATCCTACAGCAAGGCTTGTTAGAATGTTAGCTCGTTGCTACTCCGGTCCGGCTCGCTGCTGTCTGTTGCTTCACACGGTCAACAGTGTCGTTTTGCTTCGCCCATCCGTTCCTCCACAAAACCACCGTTCAGCTCCAGATCATGTATCCGAGTGCAGGAACCTCTGATCGGACAAAGCCCTCTGTCAAGGCTGGAGCTACGAGGCTGGAACTATCTGGCTAAGGCTAAACTCGTGGGCACTGCCGAAAAATGACTGGCAGCAACTGCCGGAAACTGCCGCAAACTTTGTACATCGGCTTAAAAATTAAAAATTATGTAATTATAATAATAATACTTTATTTATAAAGCCATTTAAAACAGCCACAGCTGCAACAAAGTGCTGTACACATGAAATCAAGAACATTTAAACACACAGACACAAAAAAAATTCATATTTTTATTAATTATGATAAGTTCGTAAAGTCAGAACTTCGTAAGTCGGGCGTCGTAAGTCTGGGACCACCTGTACTGTTTAAAACGTCTGGGTAGGTAAACTTAGCATATAAATTATATTAATAAGTGATGTATCCAACAGAGTTAGATAATGTAAGCAAAATTGCTTGAATGACACAGATTAAATTGTTTCAATGTCGGAATCTGTGAAAGTGTGAATAATCAGTGTCTTACCTGCTGTGGTCAGCAGTCTGAACAATTTCAGTTTGGAGAATCAAAGCAGCATTCTCATTTAAGAGTCAAATTAATGATTCTTCTTGGCTCAATCCAGATCTGATCCCAGGCATCTTCAACAACTACAGTCTCAAAAAGTTTATGTCAGATTCTGGCCCAATCCAGATCTGATCCCAGGCATCTACAACATTTACAGTCTCAAAAATGTTATGTCAGTTCAAGTAAATGCACATCTATGGGTTTTTACACTGTTTTTGTATCAGATGGTTACTCTGGCCCATAAACAGTAAACCAGTAACCAAAGGTGGGCGGATGAACGCTAGGGAGCGCTAAAGCGCTAATCCGCTTACAGTGGACCTAAACTTTTTGTCAGCGTTTTTGTGAATTGACTAACTTTTATAATTCATAAGCGGATTTGTGCTATTTTTATTTAAAATGCAGTACCGCTAATAACTAATTATCTATCAGTAAAAACCAATAAACTTATTTACAAGCTCTTATGCTGCTTGTTTTACCTTTTTCCCCACCGTAAGAGCAGAGAGGAGGGAGGGTTGGAGGGGGGAGGGGGGGCAGAGCGGAGAACAGACTCGGATCTACCATGTAGGTAAATGATGCCGTTGCCTGGGGATCCCATCAGCATGGGGCCCCGGCCCCGCCGCGCCCCGGCCAGTCACCTACATTCCTAACATTGGCCCTCATGCACGAAAATGTTCTTATTCTTATCCTATATTTCTCCTACTTTTGTTCGTACGAAGCGTTCGTACGAACATGCCACGTCAGAACCAACAAAGTCTTCTATCCACAGGAAAAGCGTGTAAACGGGCTGCTTAAAGGTGATGAATTCCACCTGTTCTACTCACCTGCGCGTGCTCGCGTGAGGGTAATTTACATAATTCCCACCCCTCATAACACCATATAAGGCCACGCTTCCTGCCTTCTGACAGCAGGAAGTGTCCATTCATTCAAACTCATGAAGTAAAAGGAGAACTTCACGCGTTCGGAGATCTGCTCTCAGTGGCGCTGTGGCGCCCCCACCCCCCCGCAGGTGTCGGATGGTCAAATATCTCTAATTTTAGTGTACTGTGTTACATTTAGTTTCACTCATTCAGAAGAGCGCACCGCTGCCCCCCCCCCACCCCCCGCAAGTGTCGGATGTGTTTTTGAACAGAAGCATTTTAAAATGTCTCGAAACTACAGTTAACTTCATATTAATATTGTAGTGCATGCTGTGTCTCCCGTGGGTCGTACAGTATCAGAAATCAAGAATAAATGGTTTGATCTGAAAATGGCTTCAAACAAACGTCTCGCCGCAGCACGGACAGGAGGTGGTCAGTCTGCGAGATGATGGATGAGCAGACTGACTGCAAGACGCGCGATGATCCACACTCAGAACACAGATGACAGTGCGCCCGCAGTCAACAGGCAGCTTAAATAAAACATGACATGAAACGACTGAATAAGCTGGTTTCGCTTTTTCTCTGCGGTGCTGTGTGTGTGTGTGTGTGTGTGTGTGTGTGTCGACAGTGGCGCGCATGGTTGCGCGAGGCGCGTTGCGTGAGGCGCGTTGCGTGGCACAGGTGGTCGACATGAGTGGCGGGGGGGGCGCGTGGCGTGGTTGCGCGTCGCGCGTTGCGTGGCACAGGTGGTCGACATGAGTGGCGCGGGGGGTCACGCGCGGGTGGCGCAGGGTGGTGGACGTGGGGTGGGGGGGGGTTGAAGCCGCTTTAATTAAACCAATGTGGTTGCATTTAATTGTTTTTAAACTCTAAATATTTTCTAAATAACGAAATATGAAGTTATTCGTGGAGAAGATCCGTCTGGATGACAGCAGACTGACGCTCCTAAAATATACGACAGGTCTGGACCACTCGTAGATTTTGTTCGTATCTGAATAAATTCGTAGGATACGAAAACAGTGTTGGATGCCACAAATGATCCTTAATCACTCGTACGCACAGGATAAGCACATATCTGTGCGTACGAACGGTTTGTGCATGAGGCCCATTGATCCTGCTTGTTAATCTACATTTAACATAAAAATAATTATAGTTACGATGAAAACGATCATTAAATAAGCAATAAAAAAAACTGTTGATTTCTTTATCCCCCTACTAAAAATGGACTATTCCATGATCTTGACATCTTCCGGGTCATAGTTGAACTCAGGGGCTAATTCTGTGGCTAGCTGGCTGCGCTCGGTGTCTTCATAAATCCGTAAAGAACCCCGCTGTTTCAAGCCAAATTAACGTGGCCGGATGATTTTATTGTGTGTTTTGTGATGACCATTCGACGGTGAGTCGTTATTTTCATGTATTTTAGTTACTTTTCATTAAATCTGTTGACTACCTATAGACGCTAACTCTGTGTCTGCCGGCTGGTTGTGCTGGGTTACTAATGGATAAATCCGTAGAGAACCCCGCTGTTTCAAGCCAAATTAACGTGGCCGGAGTATTTTATTGTGTGTTTTGTGTCGACCATTCGACGGCGAGTCGTTAGTTTCATGTATTTTAGTTACTTTTCATTAAATCTGTTGACTACCTATAGACGCTAACTCTGTGTCTGCCGGCTGGTTGTGCTGGGTTACTAATGGATAAATCCGTAGAGAACCCCGCTGTTTCAAGCCAAATTAACGTGGCCGGAGTATTTTATTGTGTGTTTTGTGTCGACCATTCGACGGCGAGTCGTTAGTTTCATGTATTTTAGTTACTTTTCATTAAATCTGTTGACTACCTATAGACGCTAACTCTGTGTCTGCCGGCTGGTTGTGCTGGGTTACTAATGGATAAATCCGTAGAGAACCCCGCTGTTTCAAGCCAAATTAACGTGGCCGGAGTATTTTATTGTGTGTTTTGTGTCGACCATTCGACGGCGAGTCGTTAGTTTCATGTATTTGGGTTACTTTATGTATAAATGCGGTGGCGACACACCCGTGTA
>JBBPBX010059285.1:0-14593 GCA_038048925.1 Garcialebias charrua
GCAACTCGGGGTTAAGTGTCTTGCCCAAGGACACAACGACACATGGTGTGGGGAACCGGGATTCGAACCGCCAACTTTCCGATCGGGGGACGACTGCCATTACCACTACGCCACGGCCGCCCCTATATATCATAAAGCAGTAAACGACTCTCAAAAAGTGTCATTGCCCTTATATAACTTATTTTCTTGTGCACCATGAATGAGAGTAGACTGAGTGGATGAAGGTGATATTTAAAAACGTTCAACAACTATAGCGCAGGTGTGGTTACGCCTCAAGTGGAGGAGTTCAAGTATCTCTGGGTTCTGTTCACGAGTGAGGGAAGGATAGAGTGTGAGATTGACAGACAGATTGGTGCAGTGTTTTTGCAATATTGCGGACTCTGTGCTGGTCCATTGTGGTGAAGAGAGAACTGAGTTGTAAGGGAAAGCTTTATGTTTCTACCCTCACCTATTGCCACGAACTTTACTCTGGGTAGTGACCGAAAAAATGGGATTGTGGACACAAACAGTTGAAATGAGTTTCCTCTGCAGGGTTGCTGGACTCTTCCTTAGAGATAGGGTTAATTCAGTTCTGTTGCCTCTGAGATGGTTTGGATATGTCCAGAGGACGGACAGTGGGTATATTGGTGGAAGGATATGACCCCCAATTTACACTACATGCGTTCCGGCTCCGGTCCGACCTCCGCAGCAAATACGCACCCATTATAATCAATGAGAGCGTTTACACTGGCTCCGCACGGCGGCGGCGAGCGTCGGCGAGCGGATGGCAGTCCGTCAAAATAGGATCCGATCCTATTTCTGCCGGACGCCGGAGCTGTGCCGGAGTCAACTTTTAAAGATTACGTTGCACCAACAGGAAAAGGAACGAGCACAACATCCGTATTTACAAAATAAAATCACCACGGGCGGACTAATCCTAGCTCTATACGGATTTATTTGTACAAAAATGCTGTCAAACTATCATTTATGACTACGCCTACAAACGCAATACAAGAAATAAATAAATAAAAAAAGTATTTTATTCTGAAATGTAATAAATCACTTCCTGTCGCTCAAACCATGTCCTGTCGCTCATTTACGAGAGAAGATCAACAATCAAACAGCGAGGCTGTCTCTACTGTTGTTCTCCTTCTTCCACCGAATGAATTGTTTTGTTCTGACTTCATTATTTATCACTTGATTTATCGCGCGATCTCGCAATTCCCGCGCACGCATCTCGGAGCGGCGCATCCAGGCGGACCGGACCGGAGCGGAGGTAGTGTAAACTGGACTTTGAGACGCTCAGCTGCGACCTGCGCAGCGGGGCGGAGCGGAGCCGGAACGCATGTAGTGTAAATTCCGGGTTAGAAATACAGCTGCCAGGAAAAAGGCAAAGAGGAGATACATGGATGCAGTTAGAGAGGACATGGAGGTAGTTGGAGTGAGGACAGAGGATGCAGAGGACAGAGTGAGGTGGAGGTGGATGACTCACTGTGGAGACCCCTGAAGAGGGAGAAGACGAAAGAAGAAGTTTTCCATTTTGGAGTACGGTATTAGTCTGTAAAATTTTACTTTATCAGCTGTGGAAGGTGGGAATCGTTAGGACCCACACTATTTTATTATGACTCAGAGGGCTGTGATGAATATTGATGCATCTATTAATTATACTTTAAACAAAAGCTGAACAGAAAATCCCTCAGACCATTAAAAAAAATTGCTATACATGGCAGTATAGGGCAGTTCCATTCAAACAAGATTGTGGGAACCAGTGATGGACACAGCTAATAGGAATGTGCAATATATACGGTACACTGTAGAAACATCAGACATTTAGCCTATGATATAGATCTGTATTCTACCGGCTAACCGCAGCAATGCTGTGTCTGATGTAAAATCAGAGTTGTCAAATTTAAATGTTACTTTTTTTAGTTTAAAACTGTGCGTAAGTGGTGTTAAATTATTTTCTTTGAGAGTTAAGCAGCAAAGCTACAAGCTAACTACGGCCGGCTTACCGTAGTGTTGCCATATTCGGACGCATGTGCAAAATGCTGTGTCCCGTCAAAAGTTTTTTTTTTTTCTTCTTCGTCCAAAGTTAAAGTAAGCCTTGGTCAGCTTTAGATAAACCTGCTCTCTGATATGTGAAAAGAACGCTGTGTTGTGTGATTTTACTGCGAGACCCTCTGGTCAAAGCCATGAGGAAACTGATCGCCATTTTGTGTCAGCTCTCCTTAAAGCGGAAGGAGACGCCCACTGGAAGGTGACGTGTTTCAGTGTAAAATGCTGCTCTGTTGCTTTTCATTTATTAAGTGAGAAGACTGGAAACTAAGAGTTAACAACATATTATTTTGTTTAAAACATATGGCTAAAACTACAATTGATATATTTTGCACTGTTTTGTACTTAAAGAAAGAAGCCTGATACTTGATTTGTTCATTATTTTAAAACTCTAGATCTAGTAGTGGAATTTTCTTAATTGAGATCATTTTGTGGTATTGAAGTTTTCCAAAAAATGATGGCAAAAGGACACCCTATGCTTTTTTTTCATTCCTATAGCAAGTGTTATACCAAAAAACATATTGTGATATACCCTGATGCATGCTCAATAATCCAGATAGAAAAATCTAAAAAAGCTAAGTCTGGTCCTCTGGACATTCAAAAAACAAAACGAAACAAAGCAACAAAAAAAACTGTAGACGAAACGTTTTTTTTTTTTTTTTGCTTTGTTTTGTTTTGTGAGTGTCCAGAGGACCAGACTTAGCTTTTTTAGATATTGTGATAGGCCTATATATCGTTACTGTCACCCCTCACATTACATATTGTGATATGAATGTTGTGCCATACTGCACATCCCTAACAGCTAATCAATGGTGTAGTCTACATTTTTGTAGTAGGTATACTGTGCTTAGAAACCAAAGTACACTGGTTAGTACAATGTAACCATCAATTTATTTAGATTTTTAAGCATACTGAACCTTTCAAAATTTATCTGATGAATTTATTTGAATAAATGAACAAACTTTGTACAACAGTTGGCTTTGTGTTAAAAATATAATATAACATTTATAAAACAGTATCAAAGCAAAACATGTTCAAGTATTCAGTAGTAAGTACAGAATTATACAATAATTTGCTGGATAAGCAAATGTAATAAACTAGTGCGGCATACAGATATATTGTTATAGAAGTGTTTAACTGCCCTCTAACTTATCAATGACGTGTCTAATGATATGTCATGTATCGTTGGGCACATTTAAATGGATCTACTGACATTCTTAAGCTTTTCTAGTGGGTATATGCCATATACCCGCGTATCGCGTAGACTACACCACTGCAGCTAACCAAAAAGTTTGCTTTGCTAACCCATAATCTGCTAACTAAAAATGTATCTTCACTAATGTTAAACCGCTAAACAGGTAAAATTAAATAAATAGCAGAATGTAACGCTAAATCGCAAACCGCGCAGACGACTGTCACCCTGTGTGTATCACACATCTTTTTCTCCTTCCAGCTGAAGCTACATTTATCAATCATGTTTTGACACGTGTACACATAGTAAGCCAATATCGTGCCTAATGAACTCTTCAAGACATGTCCACAACATACAGGAACAAGTGTATTGGCTGTACATTGAACTTCAATCATTAAGTAAAAACAGATGACACAAGTTTGTGATGACAAAAATGGGGTTTATTGAAAAAGGTGCATGGCCCAACTGAACAGCTTGACATAAAACATTTTATTTATTTATTTTATGTACATTTTATATGTAGAGCCACTGCATAAGCTTGTCAATTTTGTTAGCGGACTTAACGGTTTCCAAGGTTAGTGAAAACGCTAATCGCTAAACAGATTAGTTCTGCTTTTAGTGGAACCGTGCTCACGACTGCTTGGACATAAAATAACACAAACAGAAGTTAAAATCTTGACCTTAGATACTGGTCCATGAGTGTCCAAGCTATGCATCACATGTTAGAACTATCTTACCTGTTTCTTCAGTGTTTCCATCATTTTTTGGTCCCGTTGTAGTGTGTGGGAATGACTCTGTGGGTCTATCTTCATTATAGGATAATTATGTGTTATCATGGCTCCAACGAGTAAAACATCACAAAAGCCCTCAATTGTAACAACAATGCGGACGCAAATTATTTGCAATCAATTTTGCCATTTCATGCTAGAGTTTGCAGCTTTTGGGTCAAGATTTCAAATGGTCATTACTTTGCATTAAAACCAAAAAGGAAAAGTCTAAAAAAGTTAAGTCAGGTCCTCTGGACATTCAAAATAAAATAAAATAAATAAAAAATAGAAATGTTTTGTCTTTCAGACTTATTCAGTCTGAGGAGAAGTATTCAGCTCAATCTTAACTTTTTTTTAGATTTTTCTACCTGGATTATTGAGCATGCATCAGGACAAAAAGGAAAAGGCTAGTTGTAATTTCTGTAACGTTCAAGTTAGGGATGCACAATATTATCAGCATGGTATCAATATCGGACGATATTAGCGGTAAAGTTCAATGTCGGACATCGGCCATTCCATCATAACTCACCAATATAAAAGGCGCTGTTTTTGTATGATAACCCAGTGACAAGGATGACTGCAGTGCCAGCACATCGTGATGATGTCACACGTGCCTACCAGATCTCACGGCAAAGAAGAAAAAGTCAAAATGTCGGCAGTGTGGAAGTTTTTATTTCGTTAAGGATATTGGATTCCGAAGATTTCTTGACTACGTTGACACTCGCTACATCATCTGCAGTCGGAGATATTTTTCTGACGTAGCCTTACCCAAGTTACAAGCCGTCATTCCCGACGTCAGTAGCTATGTTTACATGGGCAAAATTTTGTGATCGGATTGAAATGTGCTCTGATTGCATAATTAGATAGTACTACATGGGCACAATCCGTTCAAGACGAGCGTTTACATGCAGCAGGCTTTTATTCTGACCAGAAGAACAGACATGCACAGAGTGGTACACTCCCCCTTTAAAAAAAAACCCGAAGAGGAAGTTGCTTTCGTGAAAACCACAGAAGAAGAAGTTACTTCCGGGACAAAAGTAAACAGATGCGCAAAAAATGGACCCGGCCAGATTGTAATGACGGCGATGGAGTTGTTACTGCACTACTGCACTCCCTGATAGAGCTACAGGCAAGCAACGCATGCTTTTAGTCTTTTCTATTCGCAGTATGAGAGCGCTGGGAAAGGAGGGGAGGGGTGCGCTGCCGCGCGCAGCGCACATGCGCAGTCAGGACAGTTTTGCACGGTCCGATAAAAGGAACAGAATATGTGTTTACATGCGCACACATCGGGCTACGGATCGGCGTAAACCACCCGTTTCGAACGGATCGCAAATTAGGTCGGATCACGCCGAATACACAAAAAATAACCCGACCGGGGTGTTTACATGACGCACTTTTGATCCGATCGGCCGTTTGATCCGATTACTTATGTCCATGTAAACATAGCTATTGAGAAGCTACCGGTAATAGCCGATAGTACTTGGGAGAGTTTTTCTACAGACCTTTGAGCATTGTGTTAGCCCCATTAGCATGATTAGTCTTACAGCACAATGGTTAGAAAAAAACTTTTAACTTAAAAGGGCTGTCCTTCAAGAGTACAGAGGATCCCACACTGCAGCTAGGAACCTGGAACAAGCCTCCACAAGTGAGACAGCATCGCATGTGACTAATGCTAATACATAACATTTAACACTTTTCATTTAATATAAGCTAAAGTACTATGCATATGGCTGTTAGTGACTATATGTCACCAGCTCTTACAGCTGTTTCACAATTTTTTGTACAAATAAGCCTAAATAATAGGGCTATGTTCTGAAGAAGGGGAAGTATAAAAAAATTGGTATTGGTTATCGACCAAATTAGTTTTAACAAATCAGCATATCAGCTATAAGCCAACAATCCAATATCGTGCATCCCTAGTTCAAAATGAACTATTGTTTTAAGTACAGTTTCGGACAGGCCAGGTATTGTTTTAAGGTTTTATTCATTGAGTTTAACTACAAACTTCTGTCCATTTAGTGATTTCTTTGAAGCGGACACCACACGTGATGGAAAATGTTAAGACAGTGCTTTCATCAAGGTGGCAAAGAGATTTAAATTAGATTAAAATAAGAAACGTCAAACAATCCCAAGTAGTAAATCCTTCAACGGACTCTCCTGCTTGTAATCAAGGTGTAATTTGCTCTGCAGCTTTGAAGCCTCCTCTCATTCAGTCTCCATATTGGCGTGATTGTAGAACAATGAAACGGGCTGCGAGCAGGCCCAAGAAACTCAAATGGATGCTATTAATAAAAGACACGTCTCGTCACTCTTAACATGGCAGGAAAACCTAGCAGCCTTTGAAGTCCTACCCTCTCACTTAACTTAACCCAGTCTCCTCTCATCTTTTGCTCAAACTCCTGCCTTTAATGTGGCGAGGCGGCCAGCCGCCACGCACCGGCTCAACAATCACGTCACTGGACGCCTTCAGAACAGGGATTATTTGCATTTCCTGGTCCGTTTGAGCTTCAATCACACAAAAGAATCCAGGACTGCTGACACAAAAAGAAAGAAGATCAGGATAGAAACCACCCCTAAAGTAATGTGGTGCGGCTGAACTCAAACCAGATGAATCTTCTCTATTTTTACCTTTTCCTCTGCCAAAGAAACATCAGGCACATCCTGTACGCTTCAGTGAAAACGGCCCAGCTACAGCTCTCTAAAGAGCAGACGGAACAAAGATGTTCACCCCCCCACCACCACCACAAACAAAAAGACACATCTTCCCTTCCAATGTCTGCTTAATTCGGTTGTGTGTGTGATCTTAGAGATGGGGAAATTGAAAATGATACGAACACACTCAAAGAGTGTGTATCCAAAGACGTATCTTTAGGTATGGAGCATGTGGCATCAAAGCATTGCAACAGAGATCACAAACAAAAAAACAGGAACCTCAGAAACAGCTGTTTGCAAATAAAAACTTCAAGAGAATACACAATTAGCTGTTAAACACCTGATTTCAGCTTGAGTAAAAGCTGGTTTGATATCGGCACATGGTTGAATTCAGCACCAATCTTCCAGGAGGGGAAAAATAATAATAATAATGTTTTGTTACAATCGACGTACTGTACCCTTAATGGATTTAGTGCAAGTATTTTGTAACTAATACACTCATTATGAGGTAAAAAAAAATGTATACAGAAGCATTGAACAAAATTTGAAGTTACACTAGATAATACATTAGATGCCAGTTGTTGCACCTCTTTTCAACAACAGTTAAAATTAAAAGTATTGTATTTCCATGTGGCCTACTGCCTCTCATGACAGTTTCTACTATGAACAAATTATGAGGGCAATTGAGTTGAAGTAGTTTTGGTCAAACCTTTAAAGTACCATTTTAGACAATTCCATTCAGTCTTGTGAGATGTCACACTGAGTGTACATGAGTCTGCTATTTCCAAATCAAATTTAAATTTAGTGTTTAATATCTTGAATTGGGCTGATACTAAAGGTTTATTTTCCCCCTTTTTAAGAGGTTATTTTTTTGGAGGTTGGTAACTTTTAAAGGTAAAGTTAGGGCTTAATTTGACCTGAGTTTAAATTGCTCGTGACAAATTTGTTAATTTCTCATCATTTCAGTCATGGCGTCAACGGAGGAGAAAGAGATCACTTACCTTTTGACAAAAAAAATAAAAAAATAAAAATAAAAAAAAGGCCAGATCAGGGATGAAGAAAGGGAATTGAATACATTGGTGTCACATACAAAACAGTCCGACGCCAGGCAATTTATTGTGCGACACCACGTTTGCGTACGCGGCCGTACAAATTGAGCTTTGCGCGTACATGCCCTGCGGGGGTACGCTTGTACCTCTGCGTACGTACGTGCATACCTCTGCATATGGACGTACGTGGGAGTATACTAGGGGCTTAATCCTCATAAAGCAACTGGCCCAGACAACATTCCAGGGGAGGTGCTGAAAGACTGTGCTGATCAGCTCTGTGAGGTGCTGGCCGACATAATTAACTCCTCACTCACCCTGGCAACAGTTCCCACCTGTCTGAAGACTGCAACCATCATCCCAGTCCCCAAGAGCTTTACAGTGATTGGTCTGAATGACTATCAGCCAGTACCGCTCAACAACCATCAACATCAGTGAGGAACATCACCAGTATGCATACCGCAAGAATCGATCAACAGAAGAATCCATCTCCTCTGTGGTCCACACTACTCTCACCCACCTGAAGAAGCCGGACTCCTACGTCCATATGCTCTTTGTGGACTTCATGTCTGCCTTCAACACCATGATCCCCCAAACCCTGATGGACAAACTACTCACAGTAGGACTATTCCACTCCATTTGCAAATGGGTTTTAGACTTCTTTACAAACAGACTGCAGTCTGTGAGGATCCACAACCTCTCCTCCACCATAACCCTCAGCACTGGCTCACCTCAAGGCTGTGTGCTGAGCCCTTTCCCGTTTACTCTGCTCACATTACTACTACTACTCCTATTACCGTACTTGTTTTATTCTACATTGTATACGTTTGTTGGATGTAACTGGGACCCTGTGTACACAATTTTGTTCCACCACATGTGGTGCGTGTGACAAATAAAGAAACTCTGTCTCTCTAACTTTAAATATATATTTTACATGTAATATTTTTTTTTCTTATAGGTCCTTTGTTCCCCTATTTGCAATGTTGTTTGGATCTTAATATAATTGCAAGACAGTTTTACATCCAAAACTTACATTGTTGTGATTTTTCATTCAGTGGCATATTACGCTCCCAACTTCGACTCTACGATTGTAAAAATTACATTAAATCTCCGTCCATCGAACCAACAAGGCCACAAACAAAAGAAAATGCGAAAACTCAAAGAAAAGTCAATGCAGATATTTGTCTCTATCCGGTGTGCTTTGACTCAGCCAATAAGGCTGCCGCTTCCTCTGTAAAACGTTTGTGTAACTAAATCTCCAATCTACTAATGGCCACATAAAAACAGCATTTCAATCCAAAAAGACTTGCAGGCAGGGAAAAAAATAAAAAGCACTCTGGCTATTTCTGCTCGATTTGAACAACGTGGCACCTGTGACTATTCAACGAGGGCACTTCCAAATTGCCCGTCATCAGTAAAAGCTGCAATTTCTGACACGCACACAAACAATAAATACATTAAAAAAGCAGAGCCACCCAAAAAAGCTACGAGCGTTGATTATTGAGGCCTGTGTGCACAAATTATGTTGCTGTAAAGGAGCACCGATACAATTATCGATTTTCATCTTTGCCGTATTGTATTTAAATTAAGCTGATTGATGATCATCAATCTATAAAAAACACTGATGGAAAAATGTTTACGTCAAGTTATTAGTGGAAATTTCTTCTTGCACACTCATTTCTGTAATTGCTTTTTCATATTTTAGTTACTACACACACGTGTGTATACGTATGTATGTGCGCACACGCATACAAAACCTACTCGGATCCATAAATGTGTGAACGTAAAGCAGAGATTAATGTGTTATGTTTAAACCTAACCTTTTCTGGAAGTCAAGCGCTCCGCCGGGTTATTTCTAATTTAAAACTGGAGCTCCGGCAGCCCCTTTACATCCTCGTTCTTATTAAAGACATTTCAGGACGCGCTGTAGCCAGGAGGCACAGCTCAAATATATATGATTCAGTGTCATTTGCAGAGGAAATCTGGGTTTTACAGGAAGCTTATTCTGCCTTTTGTAACTGCAAGCTGTGACAAATGTTGTCTGCAATCCAAGGTTTTTTTCCCTTCTTTTTACAAGATAGAGTAACTGTACCTAATTTAGATTATTATCTACATTCAGAGTTACTTGCCGGTATCTAGAAAGTGTGCCAGACTTTTCAAGGCAATAATCACATTTACAAAAATTAACCACAAGTAAAACCCATATTTTAGAAGGGACTGAATTTTTCCGTTTTCCTGCCAAAAAGAGCGTCAAGACACCAATTTTGTCATTTAGTTTGGGAGGACATGTTGACGGTTACAGTTGACGTTTAATTCCACAGCAAAGCCTCGTCTTTCAGATTTATGTCCTGCGCTTTCTGCGCACAACTGGCAAACATCCATCTGTGGCCGAGCTTCACTTGCAAAACAGTCGTAATTTAAAGTTCCGAGAGAATCAAAGGGGTGGAGGATCTCACACTTCAGCTTTCAAAACTTCAGCTGTTTTTTTTTTTTTCTTCCCTCCAGTGGTTTGGGAACAGAAACATATTATTTGCTCGCTGTTGAAAATATGTCCTGTACGTTGAGCTTTTGTTTGGATATACTGTAAAAAATTGTATGTTTGAGTTATCTTTGTTTTCCTAGTTTCCAAACTAAGAGTTGATCAAATCAGAATATTTA
Organism: Garcialebias charrua; assembly: GCA_038048925.1. NCBI lineage: Eukaryota > Metazoa > Chordata > Actinopteri > Cyprinodontiformes > Rivulidae > Garcialebias > Garcialebias charrua. The sequence continues at coordinate 10,350 of JBBPBX010059285.1, forward strand.
ATGATTACAGGTAATCCCCGACTTACGAGCGAGTTCCGTTCCTACGAGGTGCTCGTAACACGAAATCTCGTATGTCGGAACCCGAAACACGTGTTGCTCGTAAGTCCGGATTTTCGGTCGTATGTCGGAAAATTTATGCTAGCGCTACTACGAACACTCGTTTTTCATCACAAACGTTCATACTAGTTCATAAACATGCTCAGAAACTTGTTTCCAAACGGTTAGCTAACACACTTTCATCTAAAAACACATACAAGTGCTGTATTTTCTGTATGTTCTTTACAAACTTACTGTTCGTTAGTGAGCTCGTAAGTCCAGAACCTCATATGTTGTTGCGCTCGTAAGTTGGGGAGTACCTGTAAATTAGATTTTTCTCTCTAATATTATAGAAACGGACAAGTGGTACGCAGATGTCAGATGAAAGTAAACAACGTTTTAGGTGAAATACGGTATTTTCAAAAATGGGTATACACACCTATATGTACAATTCAGTTAAATTCAAATCAGTTTATTTATATAGCATCAAGTCACAACAGAAATCATCTCAGGGCACTGAACAGAAACATTCATATATCAAAATAATAATTTAACATTATTTATCTGAGCAGCAGACTGCTTTGAGTTTAACTCTATCACAGACTCTCATCTTGAGCAAGCATGAAGGCGACAGTGGAAAGGAAAAACTCCCTCATGAGGAAGAAACCTTTAGCAGAACCAGACTCCGGACAAGCGGCCATCTGCTTCAACCGGCTGGGTTTGAGAGGAACAGGAAGGAGGAACAGATACACAATGGCAGATTGAGAATCCCATTAAGATACAAATGGTATTGAATGCAATCTATCCAATTTTAACAACTAATTTTAAGAAATTAGGTCAATTTGTCCATAGCAGCACAACAAGCCAACCCTAACTATAGGATTTCTCAAAAAGGAAAGCCATAAGCCCAGCCTTAAAACTGGACAATGTGTCAGCCTCATGGACAGAAACTGGAAGTTGGATCCACAAGAGAGGACGGAGACTGATAACTGAAAGATCTTCCTCCCATTCTGCTTTTGGAAACTCTAATGCCGGTTACCCACTGCACAACTCGAAACGCGCCTGCCGTCCGCTTTTGGCCGCTGGTCACGGTCCCACTGAACCACTGAACACCGTCTGATGACGTACACTAGGGGGTAGCAGAGGGAGGGGTCTCTGGCTTGTTTTCCGGGTTCAGTTGTTGTTTTAACTGCACCTCCGACGGTCTTCGATGAGATTAAAACTTTTTTTTATGTTTGGGGTGATCTACACTGGAGAGGACAGCAGCCTGTCAGCAGCAACTGTAAAAATGCCACGTTTCTTACCGGAGTTTGGTTCCAATTCCTGGAGGCTCGATCCGGTGAGTTTAAAAAGTCCGAAAAAAGTCCCGTTGTGGTTGTGTAATCAGATAGCGAGGCTCTCCCGACTGTTTGCCGGATGCGTCGAGCCGCCAGAGATCAACATTTGGGACGTCGGCGGCTCGACGGCGACGCGCGCGTGCGTGTGCAGGCTGCCCCGCGCCGCTTCGATCACTTGAATCGCGCCGCTTCCTTGTTCGCCGTCACTCCACGCGTCTCCTCCATAGACTTTGAATGTAAACCGGCCGCTTCGGCCGCTCGACAAAGGGGGCAGTGGGTACTAGGCATGAGTAAACCTGTAGTCTGAGAGTGAAGTGCTCTGTCAGAAATATATAGAATGATAAGATCTGTAATATAAGATGGACCTAGGTTGTTGAGGGCTTTGGATGTTAGAAGTAAGATGTTGAATTCTATTCTGGATTTGACAGGGAGCCAATGGAGAGAAGCTAAAACTGGAGAAATATGATGTCTCCCACTAACTCCAGTTAAGAGTCTGGCAGCAGCATTTTGTATCAACTGGAGACTTTTTAAAGAAGTATTTGGACACCCAGATAACAAGCCATTGCAATAGTCCAGTCCAGTACACGCACACACACACACACACACACACGCGCGCGCACACACACATGTAAATACACATACACACATGCATATGTATATAATAGGTCTATTAATAGAGTAATAAAATAAACTGATTTAATGCAAATCTGTTAAAATAATAGTGATTAATCACTTTTCAAGATAACTTATGATAAAAATAGATTCAGTCATCAGTGAAGTCAATACAGTACTTTTGTTGTTTTGTGTAAAAATGCATAACATAACTCAAGTGAATTGCAAACATTCACATTATGTGGTTCAAAAAAAATATGAATTAGTGTTAACTGCAATTTAGAACCTTACAGAATATTTCCACTTTGTTTTGAAACCAGATCTTCTACTCCTCTACGTTTAGCCAACTATTAAGAGAGAGAGCAGTTCTTTTTTTCCGAACAATGTGGCCTGAGAGGGAGAACAGTTTTTACAGGGTACAGTGGTGGCGTTGAGAGATATTTGTGGATAATTTGTGCTAGTCCAGGATATGAGTCCCTTCTTTTTGACACCACTGCAGTGTGCACTCATCCGTGTCAATTCTGGACTCTGATTTTAAGCGGTCCAGTGTAGACTGAATGGTCTCTGCCTCATCATCTGTGTCAGTAAGATGATGCAAGCAAAGAGATGGATAACTTCTCTTCTTTAGTGGCACTTCCCCTGCTGTTTGAGCACCTTGTATCTGGGCATTTCTACCTTCTTTGAGCAAGTTCTTTAAAGAACTCCAGACTTCGCCTCTCTCAGATTTAGGCAGGCATTTTAAGTCCTTGAACCTGGGATCAAGTGCAGTAGCATTCTTGAGCCAAGTGAGATTGGAGTTCTCCTTTTGTTGAGCCAGGTCTTCTTCACAAAAGGCCTTTTTGAATCACACTATGTTGACAGTATCATCATCTGAAGGCTCCATGACTCTGAACAGGTGGCAGAAGGCAGACAACACCACAGAACAGGAGATGTAGTTCTGTCCACTCAGAGTTTCAGTGGCATACTTGTGAAAACACAAATAACAACAACTGATTTATTAGAGCACCTGTCACCAAACAGTTTTATTCCTGTCTTACTTATGTTTTACACTGCTTAACTGACCCACAAACTTAACATGGGGCCGAGACAGTGTAGAGGTAGGCAGCCGGCTCAGGACCGGAAGGTCCGGGGTTCGATCCCCGGTCACTGCATACCTCGTTGTGTCCCTGGGCAAGACACGTAACCCCGAGTTGCTCCCAGTAGGACTGGATGGCGCCTTGCATGGCAGTCTACCGCTACCGGTGTATGAATGTGTGTATGAATGTGTGGATGGTTGGTACTGTGAAGTGCTTTGGGGCCCCTCATAGGGGGCTGGAAAGTGCTATATAAGTAAGCTCCATTTACCATTAACTAATATAAACTTAACTAATACTGTACAATATAATACAAGGAAAAAATAAATAAAAATGTACCTGCATGACTCAAGTAGCTCCTCCAAATTCTTCAGCTTTCCAAGCTAAGCTTCTGTAAGCATTGTAATTTTGCTGTTCTGCTGTGATAGGGTTACCTCTATTGGTGATTTATTGGTGATCTATTCCTCTTCTCAGGATAGAAATGCCCAGATCCAAGGTGCTCAAGATCGCTATTGGTGAGCTTTGCTGCTGGTTGTTTCATGCTGCTGTGTTTGTTCGTACCCATCTGCTAGCAAAGACTCTTGTTCGGGCTGCTGTTGCTGAGCCGTGTTGTTTTGCATTATTGATAGTTGGCGTGTATCTTGGATCCTTTGACATGCAGATTGGCGTGTGGCTTATCTTGGATTCTTGTATACTGTTTCTTCTTACACTTTATATTTTTGTTATTGTTGGGTGTAACTGGGGCCTTGTGTACTTAATTTTGTTCCACCACATGTACCACATGTCAGAATCAGAATCAGAATAAGCTTTGTCATTGCACCGAGGTACAGCAAGAATATGTACGCACAGTTGTCCGAAAGATGGAGTAAGTGTACGAAGCTGCAGCTAATTTAATCAGCGCAGCCATCTTATTCTTATCAGAATAATATTCTTAGATATGAAAAGTGGGGAAGAACCATGAGGGTAGATAGTGGTATTACAAAAAAAGATATTTCACATCTCGTCTATCAGGACACGATTTGAGACATCAAAAAACTCTACCAGCAAGCACAATTAAAAACAGATTACATATGCATTTGAGGTCGAGGTGGTGAGATTTGTCCATGAACCTTTTTCAGATCAGCCACAGTTCTTATGATGTTGTTCAGCTAGCAGTTCTGATAAGCTTGCACAGAAAGTTCTCGGG
>JBBPBX010059286.1:0-13358 GCA_038048925.1 Garcialebias charrua
TTCTTTCGGCTTTTTTCCCTGCGTTAGGGGTCGCCACAGCGAACTGGTCGCACGAAGATTTGGCAGTTTTTATATACTATATATATATATACTATATATGGGTCAGGTGGTGAAAAACCAATGGGAGGTCATTAGGTTAGTTTCTAAAAATTTAATACATTTAAAAAAATGTTAATAGCACATTTTTGCTGGTATGTGTGACAAAAATATAAATATAGTGGTTGTCATAAATAAATAAAAAACAATATGGAAGTTGTCATTGTCAGAATGTATGTCTAGTTAAACCTACGGCAGCTATAGTTATTTTGATGTAGAAGCTGATGTTTCCATGCCCGATCTAATTATCTTGATTAATTTTTTTTATTTTTTATTACATTTTTGGGCTCTAGTGGCCTTTATTGTAGAGGATGAGGGCGAAACGGGTAGAGACATTGCAGAAATGGCTCGTCGGGACCAGGACGCGAACCCGCGACGCCTGCAGCGAGGCCCAGCCTCAGAACATGTGCCGCGCGCTTATCCCCCATACCAAAGCGGCGGCACATTATCTTGATTTCTGACACACATCCCCTTCAGACTCAGATGGTAACTAACGTTAAAACAAGCATTTTTCTAACTTCCTGGTTGCCTTCAGTGATGAAGAAGTCTCCATCTGAAAACTCCAAACATTCCTGGCTTGTGATGGGTTTTTTTGTTTTCTGAAGAAGAATAAACGAGTTGTTGTGCATTTTGTGGGGAATGCAGCCCAGTTATGAATCTGAGGCAATAAAAAAGGTGATTTTAAAAGCTCTGAAGCGCACACATCTGTTTACATCATCGTTTGTACACAATAAAGACTAATCGAAATGTTTCACCAAAATAAATCAATAGGCCCTACACGTGATTTAGACACATTCTGAATCATGTTGCGTTTCCTTCCAACAGCTGACCTGATGTGACGTAATCTAATGTAATGATTTATCTTCTTATAGTGCTGAGAAGAAGCATCTGATCACAAGAGCCTAGAAACATTTGGAGACATTTAGATCACCCAACATTACAGCTGATTTCCTCAGCTGTTTGTTTCTTAGCATCTTTAAAGATTTTAACAGTTTTCATTGAGATACAAGTAAAAAAATAAAACATGTTAAGCAGAATGAGCTACGTAAAGCTAATTTTCACACCTATTTTCAAAGTCAAAGTCAAAGTCAACTTTATTGTCAGATCTGCAATATGTACTGTACAGGACATACACAGGACCGAAATTGCGTTTCTCTCAGTCCCTCGGTGCAACAGTAAACATCTAAACATTGAAACACTGAAACATATAATAATTGACATAAGCATAAAATAGTAAAACTAACACTGTCCTGAGTTTTTTGCATAGTGGAATAAGAGTATGAAAATTTACACCAACTCTAAAACTAAAACATTAAACATTTAATGAACATAATACTGTCCTGAGTTTTTGCATACTAGTATAAAAAAAAGAGTATAAAAAGTATAACTAAAATAAACTAAAGGTTTCTAGCATTGACATTTGCAAAGTGGCAAAGCAGCGTATGAGTTAATGTACACAGTATATGTATGAGGTAGTAGTTGATGTTGTTATAGAGGCAAAAAGTGGCATATGCAGTAAGGCACATTGGGCATCCCTAAATAAGACCGTTCAGAGCACATTGTATATGTATCAGCAGTGGTGTAGATATTAGAGTAGTGTAAATGTAAACAGTAGTAGTTACATGTAAGCAGTAGTAATAAAAGTAAACAGTATTAATAAATGTAAACAGAGAATGTAAACAGTATTATGATTATAGGCAGTGATGTAATACAAACATTAGTGCAAGTATGAGAAGTAGTGCAAACTGTATGAGCACATGACCGAGAGCTTAGTGAATAAACCGTTTGATGACACAGAGTCCTGTGTTAAAATCTTTGTGTTGTGTGGTAATGTGTGAGAAAGTTTTAGTGTTAAGGCAGTTTTCATATTTGCACGTCACCTTTGGCTGCAAGAAGCTAAATAGTGAACTCAAGTGCTTTTAAAAATAGATGCCGTCCAAAATAGCTACAATCTAAACACACAATCACTGTTGCAGAGATGTATTTGATTTATAAGCCAGGTGTTTAAAGTTTTAAATGCGTGAAAAGCCCCATTCAGACAAATGTCTCATTTTGTAAATACGATGGTGCTACAAATGAACGAGTCACTGCGGCGACACTCAACTCAGACTTTTGAACATTTCCACGAAGACAAACGTAAATTGACGCCAAGTCTGAATATTAGGCAAAATATAAATTAAATAATTGTCGAGACTTCAGAGTAAAATTCAAATGCGTGTTTAATAGAGATGTAAACAGCAGAGGGGCAGAAGGGAGTGACTTGTAGACCTGAGCAGTTTGACGAAGATGTGAAGCTGTGCAAAAACTTCCACAGCTGACCTGAGTAAAAACAGAAGACCACCCAGTTTAAATCTGAGGTTGTGAACTGCAGTGAGCTCTGCTCACTCATCAACTGGTTACATTGAAAGTCGGTAACTGTCTGACACATCAGCCATAAACTAGTGAGCTGACGTATCTCTGATGTTCTGCAGCTGGCTCCATTCGTGTTGGATCAGCGTTAACAAAAAAAAAAAGGAAAAAAAAAGCAAGTCTGGTTCAGATTACGACCTGGGAATATGAAGAGTGTTAAAGTGAGACTAAACCCAGGTTGAGACGGTAACTCCTCCTTCCAAAATCTCCCTGAAAATGGGCGTGTCGAGAGACAAGGAGGGGTGGAGGTAGAGTTGTGCTTTTGTTCACGCCTCCACCTGCAACAACCTAAAACAAATTAAACCTCTAGCCAACAACATACACCAAGCAACAACAAAGAATAAACATGTAGATGTATTTATCTATTCCACCCATTCCATCCAAAACCAAAGGCCTAAAACAATGAAAATAAAAATAAAACCGCTTGTCAGGAGTGAAATGCAGCACTTCCATATAAGGTATGCACTTCTCATCTCTGCAGGGGATTGGCTCTGCTTGAACCACCTGTGTGACATCACACATGAGCAGACATGTCACACATGAGCAGACATGTCACACATGAGCGTTTGCACAAATAAGAAAATTAAGGTGTAATCCACCAGTTCAACCCATAGAACTACCGTAAACACATTTTTAGACCAAATATTGCCAAATATTGCCAATTTACACAGATATGCACAATTATGTGAGAATAAACACAGCCATAGTGCTAGATAACATTTTAAACACATTCTAGGGAGTTTATCAGCTAAAAAAAGTTAATTTTGGGTTTAGTCGCACTTTAAGTGGCCGTGCAGGCAGTAGACAGACTCCATTCTTCTGCAGTAAAATGTCCATGCTGTTTGGATCTTGTTCCAATCTTTATAATCCTGGTTGAAGTTCAGTGTGACGGATGCTTCTGGTTTTACCTTTCGTCCTTCTTCTCGTCCAACAGTTTTCTCAGTCTCTTTCAGACAAAACCACCAGGTGAGCATCAATCTCAGACTCTGACAGAATCCTGAAACATAAAACACCTTTGTAGATTTCAGTGCAAAATTTAAAAGAAACTGCAGCAAGCTTTTAACTTCGAAGTTAATCCTGTTTCCAGGACAACATCTGGACTGTAAATTAAGAGCTGTACATCTGTACTTTGTGTTAAAGGAAAACTCACTTAAAGGTAGGTTCCTGTGTAGTAACAATTCCCACCTCCAGCTCAGAGGGCTTGAAGTCGATGGACAGAACAGTGGACAGACATGAAATGGCCATCTGGTTTGAGACAAAAGGAATACTTTAGAACACTTTAGAACAAATAAAGTTTTAAACAATAAAGTTCTCACAGTCTTAAATGTTACAGACAGGTGTAACATACATTTACAAGGAAAGCACTCTTATGAAATTAAAATTGCAGAATCTGACTGTGCTTAATGAGAGGATTACCGTATATTAAACTACATAAACTTTTTTAAGTACAGTTTTTTCTAAACCTATGGTTTCAAGATCAAAAGATATCTCACACAATTTATTCATCAAGTCTAAAAAAAAAGATTAATCTTGAATGAACCTTAACATTGTAACAAATGGACATAAGGATAATTATTTCCCGTAACTTTATCACAATTATAGCTCTGAATAAAATAGGAGTACCAGGTTTATGCCAATAAAAATTGAGTGAAACTCATAGTTCAGTCTATAGATTACCTAATTAATTCACCTTTTTAATAATCAGAGCTCAGCACGGAAGTGGAATTTGTTCAATTACAAGGAACTCTTTATTATAACCAAGAAATATTTACCAAGAAAGAAGAGGCCAAATTTTATTGCAGAAATAATCTAAATCAAAAATAGAATCAACATGAATTTAATAAACATCAATGTAACACAATAAGAATTTAGAGAATAATTGCTTGATTAGATAATTACTTAGTGATGGTTTTTCAATCTGAGATAAAGCAAGAATTAATCCTTGGATGATCTGAGGTAAAGCAGTGAATCCACTCATCTAAAACCAAAAGGTCATTGTTGAACCAGAGATTTTATTTTGGCTTAAACCAGCGCAGGAATTGAGATAAATTTAACGGATTTAAGAAATAGTTCACTTTTGGAATTTGAACGAAGGATGTTATCGCTTTGGTCAGATTATCAGGTTATTTAATTATTCTGCAGGTGAGAAAGCGGAGCATCCATGTGCAACAAAATCAGAAATGACTCGGAATGAACTCGAAAGAAAACGGACTTGGAGATCTGAATGATAAAACACTAGGTTAAAGGTCACTGAAAATGAAGCCTACATGCAACATTTATAAAATGACGCCTAATTTCCACCAATAATGTATTTATTTAATGAAAATCTTTGTAGACAGGTTAAGACATTGTTTCAACTGTAGTGAATCTTGAATGACTCTAAGTTCAATATGAAGACATTTGACAATATACTGTACACACACACACACACACACAAACACACACACACACAGTAGTATTTGTGCATGTCCTGCCTCTATTGTCTGCTCGAAGGTCCAGTCCAGTTTCTTCTTGATTTTCTTCTCAAGAAAACTAGTGGCCTCGGCCTGTTTGACTCCAGCTGCTGTGGCCTTAAAGCCGCAGTAGTAACCAGCTGGATCACATTTATACAACTGTGGGCCCAGCTCCTCGTCCACTCCGACCACAATCATACCTGCACAAAACACACAATCTTTAATATTTTTACATGTGCTTTTCAATCAGGTTTACATGGTTAATAAAATAAAACATTTTTTTCCCCAAGCTCTGAGTGAAACAAAGACAGACGTGAAATTTAAAAGGTAAAATCCCGTAGCATTTCTGGATATGACTCACAGCAGCCGAGTGGCCTCATCTCGGCATTTTGTGTGTAGACTTGGGAGATGTCGCCCATGCGTTTGCACAGCATGTCCACAGGGACCTCGTAGCTGTACTTGTACATCCAGTTTGCTGCTTCGTAGCGAGCTCTCTGCACTTGAGACCTGCTGTCAGCTGGATGAATGAAAGACAAAAAGACTGGAAAATGTCAAAACACTTCCAAATGTTTGTGGCTTATTTTTTTTTTAACTTATTTTTTAAACTTTTCGGCTATCGGCGAGGCTGAAACATAGTTCACCTGTCATGCCGGTCATAACGCAGCCGATGTTGTCTGTGATTCTGAACAGATTTGTGACGGTCGTGGCATCCAACATTTTGTCCTGACAAACACAAGTGTAAACACGTTGCTTAGACAAACAGCGATGCAAATAGCAGCTGAAAAACTCCATACCGGAACAGAAACGCGTTTGTGTTGTTACTGACGGGAACTTTTTTCTGAGTGACCACCACGGCGCAGTCCTTCCCACGAATTGCTACAGAAGTCTGTCCTCCCTGGTTGATGGCTTTGAAGGCATACTCTGAATGTACACAATAAAAAATTATTTCATGAGCAATTACTGTTTACTACATTTTAATCATGGGGATGAAAGTTTTTATTTAATGCCAGCTAAGTAGCTGTGTCTCATGAAAATAAAAACAACGTACAAGAGTTCTTATCTGTTCATGCGTTTTTTGCAGAAAGAAGCTGACAATGTACAAGTTCCTTTCTCTCCAGCTTTCTTAGAAATACAGCATTTTCTCATTTGCATTTAATAATTTAATGATTCTGATAAATGAGGCTTCTTACAAGTTTTGTTTGGCTGTTTTCAAGATTTGTTCTGCTGTTTTTAGGTTTTCTTATGCAGTTTTAAGGTTTGTTAGGCTGTTTTTACATTTTGCTTAGGAGTTTTCAAGATTTCTTAGGCGGCTTTTAGGTTAGGATAATTAAAGCTAGTACACTGAGCTCAGAGAGGGCGGCACAGTGGCTCAGTTGGTAGAGCTGTTGCCTCTCAACGAGAAGATCGCCAGATCTAATTCCGGCCAGGGGCCATTCTGGGTGGAGTTTGCATGTTCTTCACTCTCTGTGCTCGCATGGGTTTTCTCGGGGTACTTTGGTTTTCTCCCACAGAACAAAAACATGCCTGTTGGACTGATTGGTAACTCTAAATTGTCCCTAGGTGTGAGTGAGATCATTTGTCTCGTTTGTCTCAATGTGTCGTAGACTTGCATCCTGGGTGTACCCCGCCTCTCGCACAGTGACTGCATGGATATGGGCACCAGTGACCCAAAAAGGAAAAAAGCGGGTAAAGATAATGGACATTGAGCTTAGGTGTCGGTCAATATTGGACCTGTGACCCATTCAATGTGTCTAAACTGCCTATCACCCACTGTGCCAGCTCCTGCATAGAAAATAGGTTGATGGATATTTGGATTGAACTCAATCTGATTATTTTTAGTTTGTATGAAACGTTTAATCTGAATTAGTGCTGTAATTACACTAAAATGGGTTAGCTAGACACTGAGCACTGGTTCATTCACAGCCTTTAAGTGTTTTTTATATTATAAATAAATCATAGATCATTAAGTAACAACCTAACAACTAATTGTAAAATACAAAAACTGGGCTGAAAAATTAGATAATGTAGAAAGAAAAAAAAATTAAATACCTTCTGGAAGCTTGGGACTCAGTTTGAAGACATCACTGCCTCGTTTTTAAAGTAAAAATTTTATGCAAATTAAAACTGTAGCATATTACAATAATTTTAGTTGTGGTATAACTAACACCACGCAATGAAAACTAATATAAATTAAAGTTAATTACATTTTATGAAGTGATATAGCAGCCTGTTAGCATAGCAGTGATGACCGAGCAAGTTTATTTCTTTTATTTCTCACCGACTTGGTAGAGTCTTCCCTCCGGGGAGAAGATGGTGATGTGCCGGTCAAAGCCTGCACCAGACCCCCGAGACATAACGGCAAAGATAAAGAAGTTGGGGTAAAAGAAACTAAACTGAAACAAAAAAACAAAACATGGACAGCATCGGCAATCGGAAGTATAAAGTTCCACTTCCGGGGCAATCGGAAGTATAAACTTCCACTTCCGGGTCAAATTAGCAGGTTGCACTGTAGTTCTTTGCTCACGTTTAGAACTACAAGCGTGATTAATTGAAAAACACAGACACCACATGCGTTTTCAACAGTTTTATTTACAGGCCCACATTGATGTATGTCTGATTTGCATTGTTTAATTCACAAAAACACTCTGTTTAGTGTTTTTTTGTGAGACACAACCACCGTTGTGGCACTTCATAGGAGCTCCTGTCCTCCGTGTCATCGTAGGGAATGTGCCAAGAATCTCCCGTAGTCTGGATAATGGTGTCATAGCTGGGAATACTCTGTTTAAAACACACATTTATTTAGTTTGTTAGTTTTTGAGGAAGTTCTCATTTCGTAGAGACAAAGAAAATTAGTTACAATAAATAAAAATATAAATAAATAAAAGGTTGAATGAATGGTTGAATGATTGAATGAATGAAAAACTACTTCAATTACAGTTAAATATGATGGCTTTGATACCTTCTTCAAAATCATTTAAATGAAGTAGTTGTAATTACCGGTAAAGGGAAAGTTCAGGCTTTGTAATAGTAGGGTTCTGTTGCATTGTAATGAGTGATCAGTATCTAACCTGCAGTCAACAACCATAATCTCAGGCGATTCAGGCATAAATTCTTATGAATGAATTAACATCTAGAGAAACTGGGCCAACTCTAGGGCAGATTTAAGCCCCCTAAACAAACACAAACCTGAAAAATGTCCCTGTAGTTTATGTAAACACAGTTTTATAAACCTTTATACCACATGACGTTTGCTTCACATAAAAATACAACGAGAATGATATTACTGTATTCCTTCAAATAATTTTTGTCTTATGTTACTTTTAGATTTGAACTACCCTTTTACTACTTTTAGCAATCATTTGGCAACTTTTAATTTTCTGCTAGCGTTGGTAGCTTATTTTGTTTTTTAGCTAGTGTTTTGCTTAAACGAGCCAGTTTTAGCTTCTTTGGCAAATTTTAGCAACGTCTCAGAATTATTTTTAGTTTTATTATTATTATTTACACCTGTTGTAACTGTCAATCTCCTCACCTGAAATTGGACCCTCCTGCCTTCAGAGATGATCCCGTGTATAACAATCTGATGGCCTCTCTGCCACTTGAAGAAGAGGCGCCTGGAAGCCCCGTCTGGCAGGCAGGCCTTGTGGTCCCTCATCAGGTCCCTGCTCACAAATCGACTGTCGTTCCCGGAATGCAAAGTGGCATAAAGCAAGAAAGGGTCGTCCTCAGAGCTGGTAAGACAGGCAGGTGAGAGATTTGTTAAAACAAATCATAAACACGTTTTTTTTTAACATGAAAATAACTCAATCAACTCCATCTGGAAGAAAATATTTAGCGATTCTCACATGTTATCAGTAAAGAAGCAATGAGCTTTCTGCTGGATGAGGCTCATGTTGTGTTTGCTCCAGGACAGGGTGGGCTTGAGCATGTGCTTCCTCCCCAGAACTAGAACATTCAGGCCCTGACACTTGAGCTCGGTCACCACCGCCAATAACTGAAACACACAAAAATGTACGTCGGCACATTAATTTGTACATACTTCTGGAAACTCAAGCTAATACAGACTCATGTTCGTGCTGCTGTTTGAAGTAATGTTTTCTATTATATTAATGCTTAGGGTATTTTTAGTTGATGTTTTTCTTAGTTCATATCTTAGATGTTATTACTGTTCTTATTTTACATTTTATTGTTGGATGTAACTGGGACCCTGTGTACATAATCTCGTTTCATCACATGTGGTGCGAATGACAATAAAGATTCTCTGACTCTGAAACAGCATATATACGTATACATTTTTTATTTTTGTTTTTTTTTTGTTGTTGTTTATAAGTTGTTTAGGAAGCTTCACACACAATCAGAACATATGATGCAAAAAGCAGCTCTTACGTTTGTAAATCAAGCTTCAAGTCAACTTTTTACACACTTTGCATTTGCTAATGCTTCCCAGTTCAACACATGGAACAAGTAGATTTAAACGAAGCTTGGTTCATCAGACTTGTAACATTTTTCCTAATTAAGTAGAAAATCCTGAACAACTTTACTAAACTACTGAAACATTATTCAAAAATAAGCTGTCATGAAATGTTTTCAGTCACTCATACCCGAAAGTTTAACAGAGCAAGTAAGTACTGTACATGTGTAAATAATTAAACATTTACAAGTGTGGTTGTAGTGATTCTTTAGGCTACTTTGAAGGCTGTAAATGTCTTATTTTATTTGGAGCTGTGCAGGCAGTGAGCTTATTGGACCTGATTAAAACCACTGTGCATTTTTATATAAATTGTAATGAAACTTTATATACACTTTCCGTCGTGATTTACCATAATGACTCTGGAAATTCCCTGATTTCTCCCATGCTGCCACAATAGGATTGAAATATGTGGTTTTAGGTGGAGAGAATGAATCAAAATTAAATGGTTTTCCAGTTTATTTGGTGCATAGATTCATGTTCTGAGAAAAAAAAAAAGAAAACCTGGCAACTAGATAGGGTCAAAATGTGAATGTGTTGTAAACTTTGATTGCAAAGTGGTAAAATAATTGGCCAAATTAATGCAAATGAAAACTGTTAAGTGGAAAGGATCTGTTTTTAATAGGTATGATGTCTAAATTTTAAAAAGACAAAAAGGTCTGTTCTCCGACGGCGTTCTGTTCTGAGGGATTCTTGGTGCTGTTCTACACTCACTGTTAAATGTCTGTGCATTTTTGAGAATCATTCACAACACATAGAGTCAGATTGCATATCATTTTTGTTTTCAAGATTTGATTAAAATGGATACAGCACCATCGTTTCTCAACAAAAGACACTCTTGAAGGAATGAATGGTGATAATCATTGCTTCAAGAAATGCTAGGCCTTTAATTTCAGTCTGGCCTTGTTCTCAAAACCCATTGGGATTGATCAGAAGATAAACTTGCTAACTTTAAAATCTGAATTTTGCAGTGCAAATGCAGGATGTAAACTACTGTACTCGTGAGTCGTCCGTAAAAATTATATTTATGCAAGAGTGGCTGCATGATTAAAATGTGCTGAAGCTGCAAAAATCAATGCAGTCTTGCAAATGGTGAGTTTGACTTGCTTTTATCAAGGTCAAGGTTTCTTTACTGTCATTCACATCATACTTGGTACATGTGCTAGAATGAAACGGTGTACACAGGGTCCCAGTTACATCCAACAAAAGCATAAAATGTAAAAGAAAAACAGTAATAAGATCTAAAATATGAACTAAGAAATATGATAAATTAAGAACACGCTAAGCACTAATTGTTAGAGGTATTTAAAAATCTTTGTTTTAAATTCCTTATATTTTAACATCTTAAACTTTACTTTACTAGTTCCTCAAGTGTTCTGAGTTTCACAAGGTTTATGACCTGAGCTTGTTCCAGTTTTTTACTAGATGCACTAAAGCTGATTACAAAACCTGTCATGCTGCACGATAAACATTAGTTCTCTACATAGGTCTCCCAGAACAGATTAAAAACAAAATGTTCGGCTCCAGCTTATCGCCTGAAAAGATGCGATGAAACTGTGTTTGACCTCGTTGATATTGAATCTGTGTCACTCGCTTGAATAAAAGACGGACTCAAATCTTAGAAAATTGGAGTTCATTCTGACCTAATCAAATGAACTTCCCTCTTTGCAAAGAGTCAACAATCTCATGCCTGTTGTCTTGTGTGAATTATTTATTTAAAGGTTCATGATGAAAATACCTATCACTAATAGTACAAAAACAATACGCTGAACAACAGCAGCACAAACATGAGTCTGTGTGAGATGAGTACGAATGAATACAGCAGCAGCATGAGATCAGCAGCACATAACAATCAAGTGGCATTACAGTGATTTTCCTGATTAGATATTCATGAGTCTAACAGCTTCAGGGTAGAAGCTGTTCCTCAGTCTAGTGGTTCTACACTTAAAGGCTCGGATATAGTCGCGCTTTGGTCCACAAGCTGGAGCGCGCGGGCAGCGCGCGCACTGTGCCGTGCGGCTTCATGCGTTTATAGTGTAGCACGGCAGCGCATGGCAAAGTGCTGTTCTTTTACTGACCAGCAGGTGGCAGTACCCTCTAAAACCTGTGCATATGTTGCAAGAAAGGGTGTAGAAGAAGAAATCTACCGTAGAAGAAGAACTGTTTGAAATCACACAACAAAAACAAATGGCTTTCCGCTCGCTTGGGGAATTTAATACATTTATATCAAATAAAAAACATTCCTCCATGCGTCGCGACGCCGTTTCCACGACCACAGCGGCGCAGACAGCTGCAGGCTCTGGCGTGAAGGCTGTCTGTGAGGTCCCTACCCGACCTGTCAATCAATTCGGCGCGCGCGCTAGGCTTGCGGAGCTTCAAAATCTGGGAGGTGCACGACCACGCGCGAAACCAACGCGCTGGCCAAAGCGCGGGGGCGGGGACTATGCGATTGCGTCACTTTTCGCGCGCGCACCCTCGCGCCCTATGCGACGCGTCAACTATATCCTAGGCTTTATGCTCCTCAACCTCCTGCCTGAGGGGAGCGGGGCAAAAAGTGTGTGTGCTGGATGAGTGGGGTCCTTCATGAAGCAGGTGGCCCTCTTCCTGTATCTGAAGGTGTAGATGTCTGTGATGGTGGGGAGACTGACTCCAACAGACTTCTGTGCAGCCTTCACCACTCTCTGACTTATGACAATCCTATGAGGAGTGCAGTGGGAAGGTTGCTGCTGATTGTTACAACAAGAAGCCAGAATCCATCTAAAGCTTAAAAATTCACCAATTACTGTAAAAAAAAAGAAAAAAAAGAAGCAGAACCCTAATGTGCTACGGTTTACCACATGTGGTGCGAATGGCAATAAAGAAACTCTGACTCTAAGATGTTTGCATGGTGCTTAAACTTGTAGTAAAGGAAATAAAACACTTAATTTGCTTAAAATGTTTAAAGGTATTGTGACATGATGTTGGAACTACAGTATGCATAAAGTGGCACAACATACAGTATATATGTTGTATCATTCAACTATGTTCGTTTTTACAAGCAAAATGATAAATCAATGAAAATTTGTTTCAAAAGTGATTTTAAAATTGGCGCCGTGTTTCGTCACGGGACATCCGGGTACTTACGCATGCGACGTCTGTGACGTAGGGACTAGAAGTTGAGCCTGCAGGCTGCTATTAGCACGCAGTGTCATTGTGTTCAAGATCGCCTTTTTTTTTTGTATAACTTGAAAAATGCCGGTACATTGTGTCGCATTTGGGTGTTCTAATATCGCCAGTGAACAAGTGAGCCTTTTCACTTTCCAAAAGACGAAAAACTTCGTCAAGAATGGACAAAGCAAAGCTGCCCCCCTCAGTGCCTCCCTCGCTTCTGAACGGTAAGGCTCAAATAAAATACGGCTGCAGACCAACATTAGAACCAGCTGTTTCTTGTTCATCACTCAAACTAACTTCGGCTTCCCAAACTGAAGACGAATCGCTCAAATCTTCACTTAAATTGCTTAATTCCTCGGTTTCTATAGTCTCTGCCATTGTTATTTACAATGTGCGTTCTTTACATTGCGTCATAAAAATGCGTCGGCGTTTGACCCCTCCTTTCTCCACCCGAAAACTGTGACGCACTGCAGAGAACTATTTTATTAAAAAATACTTTTATATATTAATTATTCGATGCATCTGTGTACAAAAAAATCAAAGCTGAGTATATGTTGTGCCACTTTATGCATAGTTCCAACATCATGTCACACCACCTTTAATCATCTTCATCTTCTGTAGACGAGCTCAGAGATACTCCGCTCTTTTTACAGAGGATGCTGAAAATTCTGCCTGACATTCTGCAAAATTCATCTGATGTTTTCCGGTATCGGCAGCACGGCTCATCTGTGATTTCATTTATGTTGGCATTTGCATAAAAAGTCCTGGCGGTGATGTTGATGTAA
>JBBPBX010059287.1:0-11096 GCA_038048925.1 Garcialebias charrua
TTCTAGCCGCACAAGAAATCCACCTGATCGGCTACAGTATACTGGACCTGGCAAACCATTTTTGAAAAGCATCCAGACCTTGTTACATGGGTTAAGTTCTGCTTTCTCCTTCGCCCTCCAAGAAGACGAAGAAGAACAGTTGATCGCTCCATTCCCCAGTCAGCCACCAGTTTGCTGCCAGCCTGGTACATGTACGAGGACGTACATGGGATCAGGAGGGGAGAGTGTAACCTGCACAAAATAATTAACCTGCATTTTATTTTGAAAGGGACAAATTGACGGCACGCTTTAAATTCCGGGTCAGAGGTGAGCTCGGGTGTTCCGTCATAGTTGTGCTGCTGACGCTGTGGCTGGCTGCTTGAGCTCGGCGTCTTCATAATCCATGGGAGAAACACGCTGTATCAAGCCAATTAACACGACCGGAGGAATTTATTAAGTGTTTTGTATCAACCACTCGACGGTGAGTCGTTTGTCTTATGTATTTGGGTCCTTTTTTATGAAATAGAAATACGGTGGCGACACGCCCACTCCATCCATGTATTTAAGATTAAAAGTGGTCTTAGTGATCGAAAGATCATTATTATTTTTGTTTTTATGAAATAGAAATACGGTGGCGACACGCCCACTCCATCCATGTATTTAAGATTAAAAGTGGTCTTAGTGATCGAAAGATCATTATTATTTTTGTTAAGTTTGTGGCCGAATGGAAGATATATACGTAAAGTATTGAATAGAGCCTTTGCTTTTTGTAATTTCATCCTTTTAAGGATAACTGTAGTTACTTTTCATTAAATTTATTGACGGCCTATAGAAATCTGGAATTGGTTAATTTCTTTTGAGTTGCGCAACAAAAGAAATTACTATTTGTTTATTGAGATAATACTGACGTAAATTAAGCTTAAATTGACTCTTATTGATTAAATATGGATAAGACTTGGAAGTGCACTGTAAAATTTGATCTGTAACATTACAGTAATTGGATATGAACTTTAATTTGATCTGAAACTTTGGTTTGATCTGTACTGTTGATGTGATCCTTGAGTTGAAGTTCATTTGAATGATTCTTGAAAAATACTTGCTGGAATTATTTTATTTGTTTTTTGTGAATGTTTAAATAGTCCTGTATATAGTTATGCTAATTTTTGTTTTATTTATGACCTTGTTTAGGTCAGGTTTTTTTTCCACCCCCTGTTCCTACCCAGGATGGCGAGCTACAGGATCCCGCAGCTGTGCGGTAGGACTTAATTGCACCAAATTATTGTTTTTCCTGGACACATTTACCCTGGATCATGAACTGTAAACTGGATTATTGATTGATGGACCATTAATCAAGCAATTAATTCCTTCATCTGGAATCAAGGACTGATTTAAAATAGGAGAAAAAAAAAAGAACTCTTGGGTGTACGGTAATCAGGGTCTGTTTTGTTGTATGTATTTTGTCTCTTGGTTGAAATCATTGTCTGTTTTGTTATGTGTATTTTGTCTATTTTGGTTATACTGAAAGAAAATTATCATTACAACTATTATTTTTATAAATTCCATTTCTAAGCATATGCAATACAAAATCTTAAACTTACTTTCTGTCTGATGGTGTTTTTATTCACACAACAGGCTCCTCAGCTGAACCTTATCTGACTGCCTATTAATATATCTGGCCGTGGTCAGGCGCCTAGCCTTAATAAGCGTTACACCTGCTACAACCTTACAGTCTCCAATCTCTCTCAGGTTTCCTCTTCTACACAGAATGTAGTTGACCTGCGTACTCCTTCCTCCACTCTTATAGGTCACTCTATGTTCCTCCCTCTTTTGGAAATAGGTATTGACTATAGCCATTTCCATTCTTTTGGCAAATTCCACCACCATCTGTCCTTCCTGGTTTCTTTCCTTGGAAGGATCTTTTCCAACCTTTGAGCAAGAGCTTTGGCTTAAATTTTGGCGTCTGTATTTAAAAGGGAGATTGGTCGATAAGAGGAACAGTGAGTTGGGTCTTTTCCTTTCTTTGCAATGAGGGTAATGCAGGCCTCTAAGAAAGATTTCGGAAGGGATCCTTGGTCAAATGACTCTAAGAGAACCGAGTGTAGGAGTGGGGAAAGTAATGAAGAAAATTTCTTAAAAAATTCAGCAGGGAAGCCGTCAGGACCCGGACATTTGCCAGACTGCATTACCGATACAGCTGACACAATTTCTGTCAGGGATATTGGGATCTCCAGTGCATCTTTCAGGTTGGGTGTGAGTTTTGGCATATTGGTCCTTTCGAAAAACTGAGAAGATAAATTCTTGTTGGTTTGGGATTCTGAAGTATATAAATGGGAATAAAAGTCCTTAAATGCTCTGTTAATTTGTAAATGATCTAGAGTTGTGGTGCCGTTCTCTAATTGGATCTTAGGGATGATTTGTTTAGCCATGGCACCCTTCAACTGATTTGCCAGTTTTCCTGACTTTTCTCCATGTATGTAAAATGATGATTTACTTTTCAAAAGTGTTACGTCCACCAGGCTCATTTGGTGGGGTAACATTAAAGGAGACCACACAAGGATTTTGTGATTAAATAAAAAAGGTATTTATTAAATTATTCTAGAACTAAGAAACCTAGAAAAATGAATACCTGCTAGATAAATGAATAAATGAATGCCTAAAATGAGAAACCCAAAATGATTATTGTAGACAAACTCACCAACACCAACCATAAGGTACAAACCAAACCAAAATGGTGTTCTGAGGAGGAGGAAGGGGGAAAAGCCTTCCTGCTGCTGCATGCAAGGCAGCTTAAATAATAGGAGTGCACCAATCAGGGCAAAACAAAACACCTGTGGAAGGCCTGTCTCCAGAACCATACCAGAAAACGAGGCAAAAACCACTGCAGCCGTAACAGAATAAAGTAAATATAAGGAGATGGGACGTAGAGCAAAGAAGGAAGTAGCTAAGGCAAACGTCGGTTACGTATTGTAACCCTAGATTCTATGAGTGTGGGCGTAGCCCTTTAAGCCACGCCTTTTGGGTTTACCCTGTGCTTCGCACCAACATTGAAAACTTCTAGTCCACGCCCACCTGCTGTGGGCCCACGCCCTCGGTCCATAAAAACCCCTCTCGACCGAGGAACTGCTCCCAATGGCAAAATAAATTTTTTCAGCCAAAGAGAGCCAATGGGGCCTCAAGGCTTAAAGGGCTATGCCCACACTCATAGAATCTAGGGTTACAATAAGTAACCGACATTCTATGAGTGTGGGCATAGCCCTTTAAGCCACGCCTTTTGGGTTAAAGGGCGGAGCCTGATATGGTCCATGCCCCATTGGGTCTGACTGAAACCATAACAAGTTCTGGCAACCGCCACACCGCAAAAGAGGTAAGCAGGTGAGCAAATCATCTGATGATGAGAAGAAAGTTGTTCAAAATAGCACCCCTCAATAAAGACAGAAACAACTGTGGAAGTCGCCATCCCTCGAGTAGAATGAGCTCCAATACCGTCAGGAGGCTGTAGACCAGATGAAATGTAGGCCTGGGAATAGCCTCATACAACCAGTGTGACAACCGCTGAGAGGTCAAGGGTTGACCTTGAGAACACTCTCTGAAATGCACAAAGAGCCAGTCAGATTTACATGTCGCAGCTGTGCGATTCACATAACACCTGAGGGCTCGCACTGGACAAAGTAAATGCAATTGCTCCTCCTCAGATTTAGCATGAGGAGGAAGGCAAAAAACCATCCAATGTGATGATCCTGGACCTGAATGCACTTGTGATTACCTTAGGTACACAAACGCCAGATTTGGCCTAAGTTCAGCAGAAAAACTCCCATCTCCTTGAATCTTCAGGAAGGAAGGAGAGACAGACAGGCCAGAACGGTCGCTCACTCTTTTAGCTGATGTCAACGCTAACAGTAGAGCTGTTTTGAGTGATAAAAGTTTTAATGAAAACCTCCTTCAGAGGCTCAAAAGGATCATTCGTTAAAGCATTTAATACAATAACTAAATCCCTTTTAGGGGCCAGGGAACAAGAGTCCGGCCTGAGACGGCGAGCACCTTTCAAAAAACCGTTTCATCAGGGGATGATTGAACACAGTCCTATCATTAAAACCCCCTCATGATATGATGACATGAACATGGGTCCAGCTGTTTTTCTACACACCAACGCTGAAAAAACAGCCCATTTTGAAGCGTAAACAGCTATTGTAGACTGTGCACGTGCCCCTGGATGGTTCCAATGACCTCCTTAGAAAAACCAAAGATTTCTAAACGTTGTCGTTCAGCATCCAAGCCCACAGATGCCAGCCCACAGATGCTGACCTATCACTGGATGACTCCTTATTGCTCCTCCTGCCTGTAGGAGAGCATCATCACTTCCAGGTGAGCTTCCAGGAGCGGCCTGTCAGCTGTTGCAGAAACTGGGAACCATGGTGCGTTCACGCGCTCTGGAGCAATCAGAATCACTGATACTCCCTCACTCTCTCCAGCAGTGATGATAGCAGAGGAACTGGGGGAAAAGCATAATTTAATGTTCTGGGCCATGTTTTGTGAGCAAAGGCATCCACCCCCAGCGGAAGGTGTCGAGGGAGCTCAGGGAAAAGAACGGGACACCGAGAGTTATTCTCGCGTCGCCAACAAGTCCACTTCCGCCCTCCCGAACCTGGTCTAGATTTGAGACACCATGTCCGGGTGTAACATCCAGTCTCTGACCAGAGGTCCCCCTCTTCCTAACAGCCGCAAAAATGTGATCGCCGACACAGTTCTGTGGGGTTGGACACGCTGAAGGAGTGACGTGAGTGACTCCTTCCTCTGATCTGAGAAGCGAGCTCTCATGCTCACGGAGCAAAGACTCGCGTCTAAATAAACTGTTTGTTGTGCTGATGAAGTGAAGCTCTTTTTCCAATTTATGGCAAAGCCCAAATGGGTCAAAAGATACACTAAAAAACAGCGTTTGTTCTGCTGCTTCTGCCTTCGACCGGGATAGAAGCAATAGACCGTCGATATAATAGATTACCCTCGTCCCCTGCGACCGCAGCGGGTTTAGGGCTGCCTCGATGGCCTTCGTGAAAGTTCTCGGTGCGAGCGCAAACCCGAAGGGGAGGCGCTTGCACTCGTAGCAGGTTCCCCGAAAAAGGCGAACCTGAAGAATTTCCGGTGTTTCTTTACGACCGGTACATGGAAGTAAGCGTCTCGGAGATCGATTGTTAAGAACCAGTCCCCTGACGTCACACACTCGAACACACGTTATATCGTTAACATATGAAAAGGACGTTTCACAACGTGCTTGTTGAAAACGCCGACAAATCCAGAATCGGTCTGAGATCGCCGGGTTTCTTGGGGACCAGGAAAATATTTTGAATAAAGCCCGGTCCGTTCCTCGCCCGAGGGGACCCTGGAAATGATGTTCTTGGTCATTCCTGTAGTTCCAACCGCAGCGACTCGCCCTGAGCCGGGGACGTGAGTGTCGACTCCACAACCCCATTGAAACTGTGCGGTATCCCTGCAAACTGCAGAGTGTAGCTGTTCAGAATCAACCCTCGTAACCAACTGTTTAACGAGCAGGTCTAGAGCCAGGTTGCACTGTGTTCTGTCAGCGGAGCAGCCATAACGTTCCTTTGCCTGAGACGAAATAGTCTGGTCTCTACTGCCGCCAAGCGGGCAGAGTCCGCATTGGCCCAAAGGAGACCCGGCTGGAGAGGGACGTTTGCTGAATGACTCAGTGACTGTACCTGAAGCATGCTCGGATGACGAGAGAGACGACAAAGTCCTGGCTGGGACAGAAGTGTCCAGACCAGGCTCATGAAAATTAGCCTTTTCAGAAAAAGCAGAGGTGTGCCTGACTTGTTCGTGCTGTTCAGTGCTCTGAGCCTGGAAGCAGTCACGTGGGCGTGCCCCCACCGTTGTGTGGGGAGGCGGCGGAGGGTTCACAGGCAGGTCACGTAGTGCACGTGCAGACCGGCTCTGCGTTTCATCTTGTGAGAAAAAAACTGTTTGGTGTGTGTCACCCGAGTTCGGAGGTGCGTTCACGAGCCTCGGAGAAGAGGCAACCAGCGTGTTTGAACAAAAAAAACCCACTGTTTTTAGTAACAGAAACTTTATTGGTCTGAAAACAACACACTGTGGAACACATCTCCCGCACACAGTCACTTCTTCCACTGGTCTTTTCCCCCGCTCTGGTGCTGGCCGGCCCATGGAGGTCGGTAGCTGCCCCTTCCCCTGCTGCTCCCGGGTCTCTGGGAGTATGGAGACGGGTAAAACTTTGACGTGCCTGGAGGTTGTGGCGTGGCGAAAGTTTGATAGGGAGCAGAGAACCTCTGTTGGCTGCGGTACTGCTTGCTCTGCTCGTGCGGGCGCGCCGGCCCGGGTGTTGCACGAGGGTCTGCTCGGGGCGAGGCTGAGCGTTTACGTACCTGTTCCAGGGCGTCAGAGGACTGCAACTGCTCGAACACAGTCTTAAAGTGCTCCCCGAATAGACCCTGAGCAGAAATTGGCCCCTGCAGCAGTTGCTTCTTAACATCCTCTGAGATGGAGTGGGACAGTTTCAACCAAACCTGTCGCTGAAGCAGCGTGGCCCACGTTGAGATCCTGGCTGAGTAGGTCGCCAGGAGCTCGCACATGTCGGTGATGGTGTCCAGAGCCGCTCCTGCTGACTCGTGCGTCGGTTCCTGCCTGACTGCATACGCCAAGAAGGCAATGTTATTTGCTGCCGCCCCCACCTGCGCGGAGCATTTGTGGATGCGGTCCTGCATTTTCGAAAAAAACTGGTCCGCCGCCGACGGCGGTGTAACAGCTGTACCCACGTGTTTTGCCGGCTTGACTTCAAACACGCCAACGGCGGCACCGAGGGGAAGATCTGGTCTGTCAGCCCCTGGACCTTCGTCGCTGAGATAAAAAACAAGACTGGAGCTCTGTTTTTCAGCGGCTCACTGGTCTGTGCCTGCAGCAGCCTTTTGATTTCCGGGACGCAGGGCCAGATGTTCTGTGCCTCTCTCCCCGACTTGGCGGCGAATCTTCCCGCCAGGCGTGAGGAGGATTGCGGCGCGGTGCCTTCATGGACCTCCATGTCCCATGCGCCAGCCGCCCACTTTATCAGTTCGGGCAATGCGCTGTTCAGAGACACGTGCTCCACCGTGCTCACGACTGCTCCCACGGTGGAGGGTATGGCCGGTCCCGCGCCTCCCACGGGAGATGGCGGGACGCGGCGGATAGACATCTCCGGCAGGCGGAGGAAAGGCGACGTCCTATTTTTTCAATATACAAGGAATTCCTGTTTATACTCACTGCTTGTTAAGTGTGTGATTTGTTCGGTTGATCCGTCAGGCTGCAACGGTGGCATTGATTTCAGGCCTTGCTGGCCTGATAGAAACGATCGATCTTCCAGGGCTGTGAAACTTGCCATGGCCATGGACTTTCAGCTACCTTCATCAAAAGCCATCGTGAGCAGGTGTGAGGATCCGGGGTCTTCGGCACCAAGAAATGATGGGTTTTCAGATCAAACCCTGCAGCAACTTTTACTAAAAGGAATCACACAATTGACAACAGTTAGCATTTCATTTTCATCTTTGCAAAGAGGGGGAAACGTCTCCTAAAAAGTCGGAGGACGAGTCCCGCTTAGCAATGATCGTTTCAGCCTTTTATTCATTTCGGTGGGTAGCAGTTTACAAGAAATACAGGTTTAAACAACTTTCACACAATGGCTCTTGGTCAGTTTTGGCCAAACTCAAGACCAACAAGTTCTGAACAAAGGAAACATTCTTTGGTACTTCTGTCATTTCAGTAAACAGCATTGTTGTGTAAGACAACTATTTCTCAGGGAGTGACTAGATGTTTCATGTTATGATGTTATAAGTTTTAGATGATAATCATAAAAATACTCTAACATATCAGAGTAACTTCTTGGTGACAAGTTGTCCGTTTCGTCTGCCATGATTTCTTTCTCAAACTCATTCAACTCCGACCACTGCCATTTTGCTCTTGTGCCTTGGTCAAGCTAGTAATGTATTTAGCTGTGGTAGCTCGAGTCTGTTTGTCCGCCATCTCTGTGAAGCTCCTCGGTGTGCACTCCTTGTAGTAATTAAATAATTAATGATATCAGAGTAACTTCTTGGTGACAAGTTGTCCGCTTCGTCTGCCATGATTTCTTTCTCAAACTCATTCAACTCCGACCACTGCCATTTTGCGCCATTTTGCTCTTGTGCCTTGGTCAAGCTAGTAATGTATTTAGCTGTGGTAGCTCGAGTCTGTTCGTCCGCCATCTCTGCCTTTACCGGTGGCGAAAAACCCAGTATTGCGCAATACTCGTCACGTGTGTGGGAACTATGTATTCACAGAGGGCTGAGTGATACTAGCAATAACAGCATTCTGGTCCAGAGGACCAGACTTAGCTTTTTGGGATTTTTCTACTTGGATTATTGAGCATGCATCAGGGTATAATACATAAACTTTTGAAGTTTCAACTTTGTAGCAGGTTTAGTAAAAAATGTCCGCAACCATATCTCCTGTTGAGCAATAAACAATTGTTATCCTGCCATCATTAAATGCAGACCTGACAAAATGATACTTAACATCAATATGCTTGCCTCTTTGATGGTATACAGTTTTTTTTTTTTGTTTTTTTGATAATGATTTTGCTCCTTGGTTGTCCTCGAATATTGTCACTGGCATGCATTCGCAGTCTTTGTCCATTGCATTTAAAAGCTGTACAAGATACAAACTTTTGCTTTGTTTAGTATAAACACAATGATCAGCCCAATTTTTAACCACTACAGGCAAAAGAGAGGACATTACACCAGTCTTGGCCTCCCTGCACTGGCTACCGGTTCATCTTCGAATCCAGTTCAAAATTCTCATGTATGTCTACAAATCGCTGAACAGTCTTGCTGTTTTATGAAATATTATTTTATAAATATTTTATGAATTTTTATTAATAAATGTTTTATGAAATATTATTTATGCAGAATCAAGAGAGATAGGCAAACATCCTCAAAAGAATATCACAGCTCAAGAGACTTCACACAGGAAACTATTTTCTGTTTAAAAACAAATGTTCTTTATTTTAACCATAGAAAATCAAATAGCAAGCAAGCCAGAAAACAAACAAGCATTAATGCATAAACAAATACTCTTACCATTTGACATCAAAGTGAGAGAGCCGTTTGTCAATCACAGGCAGAGTGAGCATTACAACGATCCAGGCGATTACTCATCCCCATCTGACACTCACTCTGGGAGCTCAGCCTGTTTCTTTTTATTCCTTTAGATAAGGACTGCTTGCGAAACAGGGTTTGGCCAGGCCCTTTCCACAAGCAATGCATTATCTTTAGGAACCAAAGTAACAAAGTTCCAGAGATGCCTGTGGTGATGAAATCAGGAGATGAAACTGACTGTTCCTGTGGTGATGAAATCAGTCCAGTTTCAACTTCTTATAACAAAGTTCCAGAGATGCCTGTGGTGATGAAATCAGGAGATGAAACTGACTGTTCCTGTGGTGATGAAATCAGCCCAGTTTCAACTTCTTATTTCACAACTCCCCTGTAGTGACAGACAGGAAAATTACACACAATGTCTGAATGTTTCAGACTTTCTTAGTAGTGACAGACAGGAAAATTACACACAAAGTCTGAATGTTTATGACTTTCTTAGACTGATCAGAGAACAAACTTATTTATTCATTATTCACTCGCCCCCGCCTATCTCTCTGATTTGATCCGCCCATATCTCCCACCACGTGCTTTGAGGTCAGAGGACCAGGTACTTTTAAGAGTTCCAGGGACTCGTCTTAAGCGCAGAGGTGACGGGGCTTTCTCTGTAGCAGGCCCAAGACTTTGGAACGAGTTACCTCTGCTTGTCAGACAGGCCCCCTCCCTCTCGGTTTTCAAATCCCGTTTAAAGACCCATTACTACTCTGTTGCTTTCAACTTGGGCTGAACGATTTTGGAAAATAATCTAATTGCGATTTTTTTTTTCTATAAATTGCAATTGCGATTTAAAATGCGATTATTTTTACTGGTTCTGTATTAATTCATATCACTAACGACACAACTGTTTTTTTTTTAATCAGATAATTAATGCGCTTTTTCACGCAGAACGTTAGCTTGCTGAGCTAGCTGCTAACGGGCACCGTCAAAACAGACCCGGCGGTCACATGACCAGCTCGCGCTCTATCTCCCGTAGTCTCGGTGTCTCAGCGTCTAAGCTCAGATACACGTTTACACGAGCTAACTTACCTGAATTTATAACTTTTATGACTTCTGTCGAGCCTGAAGCAACAGTGTTGGAGCACAGTCTCCTCCTCCGCCCTGCTCTGTTTTGCTCGCTCAGCTGAGCTCCTGCTGCTCGGCGCGGCCACTACCAAGTCACGTGACCAGCTCGCGGTCTCGGTGTTTCAGCCTCTAAGCTCAGATACACGTTTACACGAGCTAACTTACCTGAATTTATAACTTTTATGACTTCTGTCGAGCCTGAAGCAACTGTGTTGGAGCGCAGTCTCCTCCTTGCTCCATTCAGAGCTGCGCGCGGCCAGAGCGGTTCACTACCAAGTCACGTGACCAGTCAAATCGCAGCCCGTGTGATTAGAGAATCGCGCTTTAACATATCGCGAGATAATTGCAAATGCGATTAATCGTTCACCCCTTCTTTCAACACCAACTGATCTGCGTTTGGTCATTTTATTTATGATCTGCAATGTTTTTATGTCTTTTGTTTTGTACTTCATTGTGTGTTGCCTGTTGTTAGGCTGATTGGTAACTCTAAATTGACCTTGGGTGTGAGTGAGACGGGTCCCTCTTGTAAATGAGTCCCCGTGGCTCAACGAGGCTAGCCTGTATAAATAAAGGTTGAATGAATGTTTGTTTGTTTGTACAACACATTGGTTTGGCCTTGTCACTGTTAAAAGTGCTTTATAAATAAAATGGTATGGTATAGGGTCCTGTGCTATACCATTTTCATTAGGGATGCACCGATCCGATACCAGTATCGGTATCGGTCCCGATATTAAAGTTCTAGATCGGGTATCTGTGACAATGGACCCGATCCATAGCGATCCATAGGGGCAATCTATACAGTTTATATTTATGCTGAGCTCCGTGTGTGCTGTCCTGCTGACAGCTCGTGGAGGAGCTCGTGGAGATGTGTGT
>JBBPBX010059288.1:0-21820 GCA_038048925.1 Garcialebias charrua
CTGTTTGATGGTCTCTTTGGGCAGAGCATTGATGGCTGACAGCAGAGTCTCCAACCAGGCACTGCTCACCACTGTGAACAAGATAACATCAGCAACATACACCAAGACTTTGTCCTAGAAATTACAATAAGATCAGAACCAACAGATGAGTCCACTAGTTACCAAGGTGTACCACCACTGTACACAAGAAAATAACTAGAGTGAATCAAGTGCATGTGTATTTCCAATAAGTAATGACACTGGATGTACCTCAGGATTGGATCAGAGTTCAAGTGTGTTTACCTGGATCTCTGTGGTTCAGGTGGATCAGGACAGTCTTCAAGATAGAGTAGGTGTGTGTGTGGATCAGAATGATGTCATCCTGCAGGATGGTTAAAAACGAAGTTGCTGCTGCAAGCTGTATCTCAGTGACGGCTCCATTTAGGACCTCCTGGGTCACACAAGTGGAACATGTTAACTCAGAGAAATGTCAGTTCTGAGAACTGCTTATTTCTTAAATTGAAGCAGTTAGTACATACTCGAACTTTGGGTACTACTCGACGAAAAGTCTCCGCTGGGTTCTGACGAACCAGACTTGGCAGGTTGCTGATGACGCTTGCTCTCTGAATCTCCTGACCCATGCTAAGGAGAACAAACGAAAGAGCAGAGATTCCACAGGATTAAAGAGAAGGCAGCTAAAACTGTAAGTCTGCTGCTGCACCAACACAGACGTAAAGTGCCACAGATCCGTCTCCGTCGTTCCCTACCTCTCCCAAATGTTGGAGAAACAGGTCAACAAGCATCTACTGTACCATTTGGAGTTTCATGTTGTTATTAAAAGTTTCAGTCTGGCTTCAGATCTGGACATAGCTGCATCACCAGCACCCTCAGTGTTACAATGTTACAATATTACTTCTAGACAGGTAAGGGCATAGGACTCTGAAAGCTGTTCAGTTTGGTTTAGTAACTAATGTTCTGATGGTCTATAGTCAGTGAGGGTGGAGGGTCTTCTCTCTCATCCCCTGCCCCTAGCTAATCGTGTCCCACAAGGACACCATTAGCTAGGGGTACGTGGTGAGACGTATTGTGTCACTTCCTGTTTGTCTATTGGTAGCTCGAGTGGATTGTTTGCTCGAGTCGTCTTTTGTTTTCCAGATTTATCTGTCTTTTGCACAGTTTTCATTCTAGTTCACAAACACACTTAGTACAGTTGTTTTTCTACTCTTGGATAGTGCTTGAAACACCTTTCATCTTTCAACACTTCTTGGTTTTTATTGGTGTAATGGGATCTTATAGCTCTTGCTAGCGTTAGCTTAGCATGGCTGCTGCTTCTCTCTTGGCTTCCTCCATTTTCACTTGCTCCTTGTGTCAGATGTTTAGCTACTCCTTTGCCTCTGAAATATATTTCTGTCAGTATTATATCTATTGTGTTCTAAAAATTGTGTACACCTATGTTCTGCAATATAATGTAAACGTAACCCAAGGCAGTTTTAATAATATTCTTAGATTTGTGGTGTTTCAGAGCGAGTGGATTAAAACAGTCAGTCTTTGTGGCCAGGCGTCTAAACCGTGTTTGGACGGTTCTTGGCCAGATTTGCTGACTGGACGTTTTGTCACTTCATAAGCTCTGTAAAACACGTGTATACATATTACTATGACTGACAAATATCTTAGTAACTGGGGACGCTGTGAACCAGGGTCTCTGGGCTCTGTTTTATATAAGGTGTGGCATTCATGGAGTAAGAAAGTTTCTGAAAAAGAGATTTCTTGTGAAAAACACTGTATGGTGACATGGATGAAAAATAATGCAGGACAGGGGAATGTTTTCTTCTATTCATGATCCCCCTCCTTCAATTCCGTGGATCAATACATTTCTGATCCAGGCAGACAGAGCTCTTAACATGGCTCTAGATGATAAGAAGAAGAGTTCTGGCCTACTGAGCAGGAAAAATTAATAAAAAGTGGCAGAAAGCTGATGAATTCAACAGGAAGTGTAGACTGTTTTTGCATGAAATGTACCCCATTGTGGCTGGACTTAAATCTGCTAAACAGATGCCTGCTGTGGGCCTCCACACTGATTTATTGCTTCCTGATAAAACTCCCATCCTGGTACCAGGTACGACTGCACCCCTTCCTAACCCCCCTCCTTCTGCCGGATTGGAGGAGGCTGTTCGTCCCCCGCTTTATGCAGCTGTAAATCAGTTGCTCCCACAGGCACAACCACAAATGCCTTAGTGAGGTGACTGTGCGTTCTGTGGGAGAGACACACCTGTCTGATGGTTCTGGTACCAGTTCAGACTTACTGCTGATAACAGTTTGTTTTTTTTACAAACTAAATCATCTCAGGATGGTAACGTTTTACATGATCATGTACAGAGACTAATGGGAGACTTCCCTAACACTGCTAGCTCTGTTTATCCTGATGATAAGCAGAGGGGAGACAATGTTTTACAGCTCTCAACCACCCATCCTTCTTTCAGCCTGAAAACAATGGGTGCTTCATATAACCCCACAACACTGAGTGGTTGTGCTCCCCCACCACCCCCCAAAGCGGTTCATCCTGACTTCAGACCTCCTGGCACAATTCATGATGTGGTTCTACAGACTACCTATGACAATGTTGCTCATTGGCGAGACAAAATTCAGGCCGTCTGACTAGAATTTCCGATAATGTTCATACATGTCTTGATTTAGCACCCCCTCAACATCTTATGATGCCCCTTGTTACTTCTACTACAGCAGATGGGATTCGTAAACACACTTGTACACCTTTCAGTATAGGACACGTAGCTAATTAAGGAACCATTGCCAGATATTCAGAAAGGTGGTAATACCTGGATTAAGGCCTTTTTTGAAGCATGTGCTGGAATCGTACCATGATTGGGTGATTGGCGGAGAGTTTTTACTGCATGTACGTCATTTGGAAGCCTGACTGAAATTGAGCAGGCTGCTGGTACTCAACTAGACCCAGATAGTTGTACGCTACATGACCATGTTCAGGTATTGTGGCCAATCATTAGAGAGAAATATCCCACTTCTATGAAATCTAGAGAATTGTGTAAAATTCCTCCAGCACTTACAGAGCGAGGCACTACATACCTGTCTAGGGTTAAACTGTTGGGGGAGAACAGGACTGGAAATAACCCCACACTTGACCCCACGACTCAACTGTTATTCAGAGGGGCTGTGGAGAGCTCTCTGTCAGATGAGGTTAAAAAGTGTTTGGCGTCTGTTGTGGGCCCAAGTAGGATGGATTATGACTTGTGGGCCACTCACATTGTGCATTTTGTGGATCAAACTTTGGATAAAAGAGAGGCTGATGATAGGGAATTGAAGTCCTTAGAGACTCAACTTGCAAAAGCCCAGTTGAAAGATATACGTGAAAAGATTAATCTCACTAAGATGCAAATCAGATGCCGCAAGTACAGCCAGCTCCACTGGTGGGTCCTACTGCTGCCTCTAAATATTCATATCAGCAGAAACCTCTGGGCCCAGTAACGTCATGGTGCAGAGGATGTAACAAACGTCAAAGGGGGAACCCTCAATCCACAGACCGGTGTCTCCGGTGTGAAGGCTTTGGGCACTGGGCGAACCAATGTCCAACTAAACAGGAGTTCTTGAGACAGAAGGTGATGCCAGCTCCATATCCACATGATGTGTACCCACCACCACAGATTGCACCCCCTCACACTTAGCCTGGTCCTTCGCCAGGGGCCCGTCATCAGGTCCCAGGCCAATTTCCTGTTCAATAGGGGTGCCCAAGATCGGCAGTAGGTGTCATCTTGTATCCTGAACCTTTGGTTTCAGTGACCATTAATGGCCGAAATCACATGTGTATGGTTGATACAGGAGCCAGGTATTCAACACTTAATACGTCACTCCCTCGATCAAAGAATACCGTACCTGTTGTTGGATTTTCAGGCAAGCCAGAGGAGTGGCCCCTATCTTGCTATGTTCCCTGTGTGTGGAATAACTTGCGCTTTGAACATTCCTTCTTGATTTCTGACTCATGTCCAGTGAACTTGCTTGGGTGGGACATTCTGTGTGATCAGAACGTGACTTTAATGATGACACCTGACAACGTACAGCTAACCTTCCCTGATGGAACTGTTCAATGCTGTGCAACGGTGAAAAGCTCACTACATCAGATGATCCAGACCCACGGGACTTTTGCTGAGTCCGATCCAGTTGAACTTCAAGCTGAGGTTTGGTGGGGGGCTGTGCCTGATTTCCCCAGTACACCCTTGTACAACACTCTGAAGAGCTGGGATGCCTGGATTAATGTCATAAGACTCTATGACACACCTCCTGATAAGGCCCACTGTACGCTGAACTATGAACTGTGTGGTGATGAGGCCTATGATGCACTCTGGACAGGTCTGCTGGAACATTGTCAAGAGACTGGTGAATATCCAGTAGCTGAACTCATGGACATCTATGTTGCTCCTGAGGGAGTGGCAACAGCTGTGAAGTTGCCTGAACCACTGACAGAACTGTATATGCTTGGTGATATATCAGCTCCACATGTGTCATTGAAGGTCACGTGTGGTACTGAGGCAAAGAATTTAGGTCTAATGATAAGATGCTGTCTTGCTGTCCGGGAATGGGCGCCCACGCAAAATCTTCACTTACACTATTCTCCAGAGACTGACACCTACAGGATCACACACAGATCATTTATATTATTGTTACCTGAGAAACATTTTCTGCCTAGAACACATGGCAGAGAAAACACAGATCATGTTGATATGGACAAACTGTTAGCCAGTTTGTCTGAAACACTTTGGGCCAGGAACTCTATGAATGTAGGTTTGCTGAATGTCCCACCTGTCTCAATAACTCTGAAAACGGGGACAATTCCTATTTTTCAACATCAATATCGCCTCAGACATGAGCAAATGGAAGGTATTGAGCAAACAATTAAGGGTTTGCTGGATACTGGGGTGTTACAGCCTACAGTTTCATGCTGGAACACGCCTCTTCACCCGGTCCCAAAATCTGGTAAATCTCATTACCGTATGGTCCATGATTTGAGGCCCATTAATAAAGTTGTTGTACCTACTAATTATGGTACTCCAAACCAATATGTGATGATGAATGCTATACAGTCGGAGCACAAATTTTTCACTTGTATCGACCTGGCTAATGCATTATTTTGTGTGCCTCTGGACGCAGGATCAAGGGATCTGTTTGCATTTACCTATAAGGGGAAACAATTTACATATTCTCACCTACCACAAGGTTATATTGACTCACCGTCCATCTTCAATCATGTTTTGAAGCAAGTCCTTGCTGATTTGTCATTACCACCAGGGGTGTTCTTATTGCAATACGTCGATGACATTTTGTTAGCCGCAACGTCTTCAGAGTTTGTTATGCAGGCATCTGAAATTGTGCTTCGACATTTAGCTCAGTGTGGATTCAAGGTGTCAAAAGACAAATTGCAGGTTGGCCATTCTAGAGTTACGTTTCCCAGAAACGGGCTTACAATTGACGCCATCTCAGAAGAGCTCCATTTTAAATAATTCTAAACCAGTAAATGTTAGGATGATGTTGAAATTTCTGGGGTTGATCAATTACAGTATGAACTTTATTCCAGATTTCAGTCGTAAAGTTGCTCCTCTGAGAAGCCTGATTTCAGCGGTGGGATATAAATATTATGCATCCCCGCTACAGTGGACAAAGAATGCTGACAGGGCTTTTGTTGAAATTAAACAAGCTTTGTTTGGTGCTTACTCTCTACAGAGTCCAGATTACTCTTTGCCGTTTCACTTAGATGTGGATGAAAAAGACGGATTTGTGAATGCCGTCTTGTTTCAAAGGGGAAAGACTGACTCTGAGAGACACGTTTTGATGTATTATAGTTCAAAATTAGACCAAATTGAGATTGGCCACACTATCTGTGTAAAACATGTAGCAGCTATTGGAAAATCTGTCTTAAAGACAGCCCATATAACAATGGGAAATGAAGTTTTTGTTCACACAATTCATGACGTAAAATCTTTCCTAAATTCACAGGCATTTACATTTTCAGAACAAAGAACAGAAAATCTCAGAAGATTACTACATAAATCACATATACATTTTACAAGCCAGTGTATAAATATGGCTGCACAGATGGACACAATACAGGATCATGACTGTGTTAGTGACACCACAGAGGAAATGAGATTGCATGAAAACCTTTCTAAAGACCCTATAACACATCCAGACATGATATTGTTCTGTGATGGACATTGCCACCGGAATGAAACGGGGACATTAGTGGCTGCCTTTGCTGTAGTGGAAAGAAAAGATGGAGGTTTTGTTGAAATCAAGGCAGAAGTAATGAAACAGCCAGCTTCAGCACAGTTAGCTGAGCTTAGAGCATTAACAGAGGCTTGTCATGCAGCAACAGGGAAAAGGGTGAATATCTACACATATTCTGCTTATGTTTTCCAAACAGTTTATGTGGACCTCAGTTTTTGAAGACTGACTGGAATATCCAAGAAACTCAGAAGTATTTTTCCCAAGCACAATATTCTGGAACTCCTCTGACTGCTGATGCCCTCAAAGTCAAAGTCAAATTTATTGTCAAAACTGCAATATGTATAGGACATACACAGGATTGAAATTGCTTTTCTCTCAGTCCCTCGGTGCAACAGTAACCATTTAAACACTAAAACACTAAAACATTTAATAAACATAAGCATAAAATGAAATAATAAAAGTGTAATACTGTCCTGAGTTTTTGCATAGTAGTTTTTGCATAGTAGTAGTATGAAAGTATGAAAAGTTACACCAACACTAAAACACTAAACATTTAATAAACATAAGCATAAAATGAAATAACAAAAGTGTAATACTGTCCTGAGTTTTTTGCATAGTAGTATAAAAGTGTAAAAAGTATATCTATAAAATAAAATGAAAGTTCTGGCATTGACATTTGTAATAGAGTGACAAAGCAGCATATGAAGTTTATGTACACAGTATATGTATGAGGTAGTTGATATTGGTATAGAGGTAAAGTGGCATATGCAATAAGGCTAGTAAAATATATATATATATATATATATATATATATATATATATATATATATATATATCAGCAGTAGTGTAGATATAAAAAGTAGTGTAAATGTAAACAGTAGTAATAAATGTAAACAGTAGTATTGAATGAAAACAGTAGTAATAAATGTAAACAGTGAATGTAAACAGTAGTATGACTATAGGCAGTAATGTAATACAAACATTAGTGCAAATATAAGAAGTAGTGCAAACTGAATGAGCACATGACCGTGAGTTGAGTGAATAACCCGTTTTGATGACACAGAGTCCAGTGTTAAAATCTTTGTGTTGTGTGGTGGTGTGTGAAAGTTTTTTGTGATTAAGGCAGTACAAGTGGGAGGGAGGGCAGAGCAGGCAGAGAGTTTAGCATCCTGACTGCCTGATGAACAGAGCTGTCATTTAGTCTGCTGGTTCGAGCCTGGAGACTCCTCAGTCTCCTCCCTGAAGGCAACAGGCTGAAGCAGCTGTGTAGTGGGTGTGTGGGATCACCTGCCATGCAGAGGGCTTTCCGAGTGAGGCGGTTGCTGTGTAAGTCCTGTAGTGAGGGGAAGGAGGTGCCGACAATCTTCTCAGCTGCTCTCACGATGCGCTGGAGGCTCTTGCGGCAGGATGCAGTACATGCACCAAACCACACCGTGATGCAGCTGGTCAGGACACTTTCTATGGCACCCCTGTAGAAGGTGCACATGATGGGGGTTGAAGCTCCAGCCCTTTTCAGCTTGCGGAGAAAGTAGAGGCGCTGGTGAGCCTTCTTGGCCAGTGATGCAGTGTTCCTGCTCCAGGACAGGTCCTCTGAGACGTGCACTCCCAGGAACTTGGTGCTGTCCACTCTCTCCACTGTGGTGCTGTTGATGGTCAGAGGGGCATGTTGGGCATCCCTCTTCCTGAAGTCCACAACAATCTCCTTTGTCTTCTCCACGTTGAGAGTGAGATTGTTGTGTCCGCACCACAAGGCCAGGCGGCTCACCTCGTTCCTGTAGTCCGTCTCATCGTTGTTGCTGATGAGACCCACCACTGTTGTGTCGTCCGCAAACTTGATGAAGTGGTTGGAGCTGTATGATGGTGTGCAGTCGTGTGTTAGCAGGGTGAATAGAAGGGGGCTCAGCACACATCCTTGTGGGGCTCCTGTATTCAATGTGATGGTGCTGGATGTGTTATTCCCGACCCGTACTGCCTGTGGTCTCCCGGTCAGGAAGTCTAGCAGCCAGTTACACATTGAGGTGTTCAGCCCCAGACTGTCCAGTTTAAGGATGAGCTGTTGGGGGATGATGGTGTTGAATGCTGAGCTGAAGTCGATGAACAGCATTCTGACATAGGAGTCTTTCGTGTCCAGATGTGTGAGAGCTGTGTGGAGGGCAGAGGAGATGGCATCGTCGGTTGAGCGATTAGGCCGATATGCAAATTGGAAGGGATCCAGGGAGGCAGGGAGGACAGATGTGATGCTTTTCATGACTAGCCGTTCGAAGCACTTCATCAGGATGGGGGTGAGTGCTACTGGACGATAGTCATTGAGGCAGGAGGGCGTTGCCTTCTTTGGGACAGGGATGATGGTGGTGGCTTTGAAACAGGTGGGGACGATGGCCTGACTCAGTGAGATGTTAAAGATGTCCGTGAAGACCGCTGCAAGTTCTCCTGCACAGTCCTTCAGCACATGACCAGGTATGTTGTCAGGACCAGAAGCTTTCCGGGCGTTGATCTTGATGAATGATTGCCTCACGCTGTCTGAGGACAGCGCCAGCACCTGGTCATCGGGAGAGGGGGTGAGTTTTTGTGCAGGTGTGCTGTTACATGCCTCAAACCGAGCAAAGAAGTCATTCAGTTCATTCAGCGTAGAGGTTGTGCTGTCACAGGTCTGTGGGGATGGTTTGTAGTTTGTGATGGTCTGTATTCCCTGCCACAGACTCCGTGTATCCTTGCTGTCCTTGAAGCGGTGAGCTATTTTCCTGGAATACTGCTTCTTGGCCTTTCTGATGCCCCGGGCCAGGTTGTTTCTGGCTGTCCTCAGGCCCACCTGATCTCCCGCTGTGAAGGCAGCATTCCTGGCTCTCAGGAGTCTGTAAACCTCTGCTGTCAGCCATGGCTTCTGATTTGCCCGAACAGTGATGGTTTTGAGGTTGGTTACATCATCAATGCACTTGGTGATGTATGAACATACAGTGTCTGAGTACTCCTGGAGACATGTGTTGTTGTTTGTGGTAGCAGCTTCTTTGAACATACTCCAATCTGTGGTGTCAAAACAGTCCTGGAGTGCCTCTGAAGACCCCTCTGGCCACACTCGTATCTGCTTGCGGACTGGTTTTGTGACTTTCACCAGTGGTCTGTAAGCTGGCTTTAGCATAACACAGATATGATCAGAAGCGCCAATGTGGGGAGGGAGAGGGCCTTGTAAGCTGCTTTCATGGTGGTGTAAGCTTGGTCCAGTGTATTTCTTTATCTTGTTGGGAAGTTTATGTTTCTGTATGTTTTTGGAAATACAGTACACTCTTTAAATCTGCTTGGTTGAAATCACCAGCCATGATGAGAAAAGCATCAGGGTGGGTTGTTTGCTACTCACTGATGTGCAGATATAGGTCATTCAGTACCTCACCTCTAACTTTGCTGTTGGAGCTTGGAGGAATATATACAGCAACGATCATAACAGCTGTAAATTCCCTCGGTAAATAGAACGGTCTGCATTTAATAGTCATAAACTCCACTAAAGGTGAGCAATGTTTGTAGACCACAGCAGCATCCAGACACCATGCGTTGTTGATGTAAACACAGAGCCCCCCTCCGCGTGTCTTACCTCCCTCGTTGAGAGCACGGTCCGCTCTGTAGCATGTTAGCCGCTCAAGCTGTATAGCATGGTCCAGAACGTAGTTGTTAAGCCACGTTTCCGTGAATACAAACACACAACAGTCTCTCACAGTCTTTTGTGTCATTCGTAGCAGGCGTATATAATCCAATTTGTTGTCCAAGGAGCGTACGTTATCCAAAACCATGGATGGCATAGCCGGCTTGTGTGGGCTAGTTGCTAGCCTAGCTCTGATACCTCCGCACTTACCCCGCTTCTGCTTCCTATCACGCCGCTTGTGGTGCTTCCACTGCGGGCACGATGAAGGGAGGCTCGCTGCTGGCTTCCAGAGCAGGCCGTAGTCACGTAGCTTCTCCTCGAGTTGGCTGTTTATTCCCAAATGAGCGGTTTTTCCGACATCAAGCAGGAACTCACGGCTATACTTGCGTTCTTGAACAGTAGGCATGACGAAGACGTGCTGGCACATTGCGGCATGCAGGACAAAAAAGACGAAAACACAGTGTTGTCGGGAGAGAGAGAAGCCGCGGCGTTTGCACGCGCCGCCATCTTGGATTAATTCCAGATCCAGATTGAGGGTGAAACGTTTCTATAAAAAAGAAACTGTCCAGATGACCCAACTGAGAATTATTGGATTAGGTACCTGGATTATTGAGCATGAACTTTCTTGCAACATTCTGGTGCATTTCAAACCTGAGAACGTTCTCAGACAGAGACTGGTCCATGCTAAGGACAGAAACTCCAAACCCAAATATTGGAAAAACTAAACATCTCCAGAGACACATGGATAAACAGTGCAGATCTTCAGGACCAGACTTAGCAGTCCACCTACACCTCAAGGAAAATGACACTCTGCTGAGGACCAACAGGTCCAGATGTTCGACAGAGAGGACAGATGTTTTGAAAAGGGGGTGAAAGATAACATCTATGTCTAATGAGTAAAAATAACTTTAAACAGAGGATGAAGCTCACCAGGAGAACAAGCCAGTGTGTCTCTGGTTCTGATCCCAAGCCCGAGTAAATGATGAGCAATGTGTCAGGAAGGACATCCAATGTAAAACACTGTTGCCAAAACTATAGTGAAAGTTTGTCAAAATGAAGCCATACCAGATTGGTCGAGGCCCGGGTTAACAACGACCGCCACCGTGCTGTTGACAAACAGGGTGCCGGCGGAAATTGTGCTACTGTTAGTCGAAGACCCCGAGGAGGGAAACGTGTCAGGAGACAGAGGGAGAGGAGGAAAGTGAAGAATGTAGGACTGAGGGTTGCAACTCTAAATGTGGGGACAATGACAGGCAAAGGTAGAGAGCTGGCTGACATGATGCAGAGAAGAAGGTAGATGTTTTATGTGTCCAAGAGACCAAGTGGAAGGGCAGCAAGGCTCGCAGTATTGGAGCAGGGTTCAAACTGTTTTACCATGGTGTGGATAGAAAGAGAAATGGAGTAGGGGTGGTCCTGAAGGAGGAGTTGGCAAAGAATGTAGTAGAGGTGAAGAGATCCCACACACCCACTACACAGCTGCTTCAGACTGCTGCCATCAGGGAGGAGACTGAGGAGTCTCCAGGCTCGAACCAGCAGACTGAGAGACAGCTCTGTTCATCAGGCAGTCAGAATGCTAAACACTCTGCCTGCTCTGCCTCCCCTCCCATTTGAACTGCCTTAACACAAAAAACTTTCTCACACATTACCACACAACACAAAGTTTTTAACACTGGACTCTGTGTCATCAAACGGGTTATTCACTAAACTCTCGGTCATGTACTCATTCAGTTTGCACTACTCTCATATTTGCACTAATGTTTGTATTACATAATAATAATAATAATGAATTCAATTTATAACGCACTTTTCATTAATGAAAATCTCAAAATGCTACAAGGAGCAACAGAATTAAATGTCAATAAAACAAATAATAAAACAATTGAAATCAATAACAGTATCAGCTAAGATCAAAAGTAGAATCATGAGGAGGTAGAGTATGCTCGGTTGAAAAGAAAGGTACATCGGCACATCACTGCCTGTCATACTACTGTTTACACTCACTGTTTACATACTACTGTTTACACTCACTGTTTACATACTACTGTTTACACTCACTGTTTACATACTACTGTTTACACTCACTGTTTACATACTACTGTTTACACTCACTGTTTACATACTACTGTTTACATTCACTGTTTACATTTATTAATACTGTTTACATTTATTACTACTGTTTACATTTATTACTA
Source organism: Garcialebias charrua (assembly GCA_038048925.1). Lineage (NCBI taxonomy): Eukaryota > Metazoa > Chordata > Actinopteri > Cyprinodontiformes > Rivulidae > Garcialebias > Garcialebias charrua. Next base: position 12,052 of record JBBPBX010059288.1, read on the forward strand.
CTGTTTACATTTATTACTACTGTTTACATTTACACTACTTTTATATCTACACTACTGCTGATACATATACAGTATTCTCTGACTAGCCTTATTTAAGGATGCCCAATGTGCCTTATGTGCCTTACTGCATATGCCACTTTGCCTCTATACCAACATCAACTACCTCATACATATACTGTGTACATTAACTCATATGCTGCTTTGCCACTCTTTGCAAATGTCAATGCTAGAACCTTCAGTTTATTTTATAGATATACTTTTTATACTTTTTATACTACTATGCAAAAACTCAGGACAGTATTACACTTTTATTATTTCATTTTATGCTTATGTTCATTAAATGTTTAGTGTTTTAGTGTTGGTGTAAATTTTCATACTTTTATACTACTATGCAAAAACTCAGGACAGTGTTACACTTTTACTATTTTATGCTTATGTTTATTAAATGTTTCAGTGTTTTAGTGTTTAAATGGTTACTGTTGCACCGAGGGACTGAGAGAAACGCAATTTCAATCCTGTGTATGTCCTGTACATATTGCAGTTCTGACAATAAAGTTGACTTTGACTTTTGACTTTGAGAGTGTCAGATAGGGGAATGTGTCTGAAGGTAGAAGTAGAAGGTCTGATGCTAAACATCGTCAGTGGTTATGCTCCACAGGTTTGATGTGATGGGGAGGAGAAAGATACATTTTGGAAAGATTTGGATGAAGTGATAGAGAGTATTCCCAGGGAGGAAAGAGTGGTGATTGGAGCAGACCTGAATGGACATGTTGGTGAAGGAAACAGAGGGGATGAGGAAGTGATGGGTAGGTTTGGTGTCAAGGAAAGAAACCAGGAAGGACAGATGGTGGTGGATTTTGCCAAGAGAATGGAAATGGCTATAGTCAATACCTATTTCCAAAAGAGGGAGGAACATAGAGTGACCTATAAGAGTGGAGGAAGGAGTACACAGGTCGATTACATCTCATTCACACACATGTACTCTGTCTTACTACGGCTGACTTTCATTCCTCTTCTTTCAAGTGCATACCTCCACCTCTCCAAGTTCTCTTCCACCTGTTCCCTGTTCTCACCACATATCACAATGTCATCTGCAAACATCATAGTCCATGGGGATTCCTGCCTGACCTCATCTGTTAGTCGGTCCATCACCAGAGCAAACAAGAAGGGGCTCAGAGCCGATCCTTGATGCACTCCCACCTCCACCTTGAAGCTATCTGTCACTCCTACAGCACATCTCACCACTGTCCTGCTGTCCTCATACATGTCCTGCTGTCCTCATACATGTCCTGCTGTCTTCATACATGTCCTGCTGTCCTCATACATGTCCTGCTGTCCTCATACATGTCCTGCTGTCTTCATACATGTCCTGCTGTCTTCATACATGTCCTGCTGTCTTCATACATGTCCTGCTGTCCTCATACATGTCCTGCTGTCTTCATACATGTCCTGCTGTCTTCATACATGTCCTGCTGTCCTCATACATGTCCTGCTGTCTTCATACATGTCCTGCTGTCCTCATACATGTCCTGCTGTCCTCATACATGTCCTGCTGTCCTCATACATGTCCTGCTGTCCTCATACATGTCCTGCTGTCTTCATACATGTCCTGCTGTCCTCATACATGTCCTGCTGTCCTCATACATGTCCTGCTGTCTTCATACATGTCCTGCTGTCCTCATACATGTCCTGCTGTCCTCATACATGTCCTGCTGTCTTCATACATGTCCTGCTGTCCTCATACATGTCCTGCTGTCCTCATACATGTCCTGCTGTCTTCATACATGTCCTGCTGTCCTCATACATGTCCTGCTGTCCTCATACATGTCCTGCTGTCTTCATACATGTCCTGCTGTCCTCATACATGTCCTGCTGTCTTCATACATGTCCTGCTGTCTCATACATGTCCTGCTGTCTTCATACATGTCCTGCTGTCTTCATACATGTCCTGCTGTCTTCATACATGTCCTGCTGTCTTCATACATGTCCTGCTGTCCTCATACATGTCCTGCTGTCCTCATACATGTCCTGCTGTCCTCATACATGTCCTGCTGTCCTCATACATGTCCTGCTGTCCTCATACATGTCCTGCTGTCCTCATACATGTCCTGCTGTCCTCATACATGTCCTGCTGTCCTCATACATGTCCTGCTGTCCTCATACATGTCCTGCTGTCCTCATACATGTCCTGCTGTCCTCATACATGTCCTGCTGTCCTCATACATGTCCTGCTGTCCTCATACATGTCCTGCTGTCCTCATACATGTCCTGCTGTCCTCATACATGTCCTGCTGTCCTCATACATGTCCTGCTGTCCTCATACATGTCCTGCTGTCCTCATACATGTCCTGCTGTCTTCATACATGTCCTGCTGTCCTCATACATGTCCTGCTGTCCTCATACATGTCCTGCTGTCTTCATACATGTCCTGCTGTCCTCATACATGTCCTGCTATCCTCATACATGTCCTGCTGTCTTCATACATGTCCTGCTGTCTTCATACATGTCCTGCTATCCTCATACATGTCCTGCTGTCCTCATACATGTTCTGCTGTCCTCATACATATCCTGCTGTCCTCATACATGTCCTGCTGTCCTCATGCATGTCCTACTGTCCTCAGACATGTCCTGCTGTCCTCATAATTGTCCTGTACCAGTCTAACATGTCCTCCTGTCATATATCCAACTGGGACGTTGTGTTTAGAGAATAAACGTCTTTTGGCAGTGGCTTCCAGTGGCTTTTAAACCCCAAAATACATTACGGCAAAGACTGGTTCATCCCAAAGATCCAGTCCCGCGGCACAAACAGAGTAATATTGTGTATGTTGTTCAGTGTCAGGAGGGCTGTGATCAGTCTTACATCGGGAAACTAAACAGCCACTGGCCAAAAGGATGGCCCAGCACAGAAGATCAACATCATCAGGTCAGGACTCTGTGGTCTACACTCATCTCCAGGTCAGAGGTCACTCTTTCAGGGATGAAGATGTTCACATCCTTGATAGAGAGGAACGATGGTTTGAGAGAGGAGTAAAGGAGGCCATCTTTGTGAAAAGAAACCGTCCATCATTAAACAGAGGTGGAGGCCTCCGGGTTCAACTGTCCCCCTCTTACAATGCTGTTATTGCTAGTATCACTCAGCCCTCTGTGAATAGCAAACAACCATCAGGGTGCTAACGATCCATCGTTAGGCTGATGGCCCTCCTTGATCATGTGAGCAGCTGGTTTCAGGCTGTCATCAGCCAACTGGTTGTGTAACACTGTGAGAGGGTGCTATTTATAAGACTGAGCTGAATACAGCAACTCAGACTGAGGAAGTCTTTCGGACGAAAGACGAAACGTTTCTACTTTTTTTTTTGCTTTGTTTTGTTTTATTTTTTGAATGTCCAAAGGACCAGACTTAGCTTTTTTAGATTTTTCTACCTGGATTATTGAGCATGCATCAGAGCATGACATACAGTGTTCTTTTAGAGCATTTAGAGATTAGAAACGTTGTTTAGAATATTGCAAGAGTGTTGGAAGGGCTTGAAACACTTAAGGCGATTAACAAAGGACAACTGTACAAAGATAGTTATGGATTGACCCTTTATCGCTGAACAGTCACCTGGTAATGCTCCTCGGGTGATCTGCCTACAATTGATGTCAGATCTTACCTGAGCAGAAAGACGGCTCTCTCCACATCATTAAGGTCTTCATCCACCGTCAGCTGATCAATTTCTTCAGCAGTCTGAAGGAAACATTAATTACAAATCAGTTTACTTCAAAAGCTCCAAGTCACAACAAAAGTCATCTCAGGGCACTGAACAGAAACATTCATATATAAAAAAATATTAATTTAATATTATTTATCTGAGGAACAGACTGCTTTAAGTTTAACTTTGTAAAGACACTCTTACCATTGTGTTATATTATTGCTGTGAGTGAGGCTTCTGTATCTGTTCTTATCTGTATCTGTTTTTTATCTGTATCTGTTTTTATCTACAAGTGCTTGTTCCTTTGTGTATGAACTGTACTGACTGTGAGAGGAAGAATTGAAGTTCATTAAGTACGGGACATGAACTACGAGGGAGCCACTGGTGTGTGTCCCACGCTGATGACGAGATTACCAGTAACTGGAATGGCAGAAGAGGAATAAACAGGTACTGGTACATAAAAGGGCTTCCAGGATGTAGACATCAGTTTGAACTAGTTTAGACAAAAAAAACTTGAAAAAATGTTGTGACATGTCTCTGGGTGGAGCTTTGCACTTAAATACATAAGGAGCTGAAACTCCAGTCAGACGCGTCTTGTGTTGTTGTTGTATCTCTGTGGTGTGTGGTAAGAGCATCTCCTTTCAGCTGAAAGCTTTAATAAATGTTGGTAATACTTTTAACTTGAATCGCTCTGACTGGTCATTGTGTCTTTTCTCCATGTATCTCCGAACTAATGAGAGGAAAAGGTAAATAGACTAAAAATATGACCTGGTGTATTGCCTTCCTCAACAATTTTGGTACCAAAACCCGGGATGCTGGAGAAAGACTGTTGGCAAGCATCAAATTAGACACCAACACGGGTCGTTCAGTGCAGCTCCACGGGCCGGCAAACGAGTAAGAGGAAATTTCTTTATCCTCTCTGTGGTACTGCACTGAGTGATCGTGTTGTAAAATATTTTGTCAGTAGAGGTTGAGTGTAAAAGTTTTTGTAGTAATAGATCGGTTGTAAGCTTGTGTAAGGATTAGAAAATACAGTTTGTGATTAAAAGAGGTAGGTCAGGGACCTGGCCTGGGGTCTGGGACCCCTGTGTGAGTCAATGAAGTCTGGGACTTATGTCAGTTGGGAGTGGTGACCCAAACTCCTTCCCGGACGCAGGGAGGAGGTAGCCAAGTTAGATTGAGTTTCCCTGTGGAAAGAGACTGCGCACAAGAACAAGAAGTTGACCACACATGTATGAGAACTGTCAGAGAAACTTAAATGGTGATGACAGGTTCCAATGATTATTGAAGAAACTGTATTTTTTGATGAACTGTCAGAAAAACTTAAATGGTTATGACAGGTTCTGGTGATTATTGAAGAAAAGTGTATTTTTTATTGTAAGAAACAAATTGAAAGCCCATCTTCCATCTTGAGTCCTATTATAGCTGCAGCACTTCAAGCAGCTGCAGCTTCACAGGCTCCCTGTGCATTTCTAGCTTTTAGTAATTTTGATAGTGACTCTGTGCCTGACTCTGCACGTTTTATGCGGGTGAAATATAGCCGAACTGAACTGATAAGAATTGGAATGGATTTGCCACAAAACACAGCTGAAATCAGCAACGAACTCAAATCTACGCTTGGCAGGATGCGGCTCTAAAAGTCATCCACCTGGAAGCTGCAGCGGAGGTGCTCTGGCGAACAGAAAAGGAAGCGGTGATCCCGGCGTCAGAAGAGGGGCTGCTGGGCAGGGATTATGGTGAGACTGCGTGCTGACGCTAAAACCGGGAGACCTCCAATGCCGGCTCTTTTTCTGTCTAACGTCTGCTCGCTGGACAGCAAAATGGATTTGCTTTGTCTGAGAGTGACCACGTCGGATGAAATGCAGAAGTGCTCGGTGCTTTGCCTCACAGAAACTTGGATTTTAAAGGAAACGCCGGACTCTGTGTACGAACTGGATGACAGAATATTTTTTAGAGCGGACCGCTGCAGCGAGATAACGGGGAAAACATGAGGAGGCGGGGTGTGCGTTTATGTGAGTAAAAATCGGTGTACAAACTGTGCTGTTATTAAACGTTTATGCACAATGGCTGTTGAGCTAATAACAGTGAAGTGTCGTCCCCACTATCTCCCCCGCAAGTTCTCAGTGATCCTTATCACGGTAATTTACATCCCCCCTGATGCTAATGCTAATGTCGCCCTGGAATAAATTCATGATTTAATCAGCTCGCTGCAATGTAAACACCCAGAGGGGTTCTGCATTGTTGCAGGTGAATTTAATCACGTGAATTTAAAGGACTGTCTCCCAAACTTCTACCAACATGTTACCATGACAACACGTGAAAGCAACACCCTCAACCATGTTTACACAAATGTGAAGGGCGCATACAAAGCTAAACCCCACCCCACCTCGGTCCTCGGTTCTTCTGACCAAATCTCCATCCTAATGGTTCCAGCCCAACCCCCCGCTGAGACGCTCCAAACCAGAGCAAAAGGAAGTCAAATGTTGGATCAAAGACAGTGGCCCCATGCTGAGAGACTGCTTTGAAAAAACAGACTGTAATGTTTTTAGGGAAGCTGCTGAAATTGAAGGAACGATGGATCTTGAACAATATGCATCCTCAGTACTGGGATATATTAGCACATGCACTGAAAATGTATCCATCAAAAAATATGTTAAATGCTACCCCAATACAAAACTCTGGTTGAATGCAGAAGTTTGCACCTTGCTGGCAGCCAGGAACACTGCCTTCAAGTCTGGGGACTCATAAGAGCTGAGGAAAACTAGGAAAGAGCTGGTTGCTGGCATTAAGAGGGCCAAAGCAATATATGCAAAGAGGATTGAGGGTCAGTTCACCTCACAAGACCCACGGAGCCTGTGGAGTGGTATTAAGTGCATAACAGACTATAAAGGAAGGAGTGTACAATGACCCAAAGACCCATCTCTGCCTGATGCCCTCAACAAGTTTTATGCACGCTTTAAAGACCCAAACAGACCACCCAGCACCAGACTCACCTCATCATCATGAAGAGCGTCTCAGCATGACCACAGCAGAGGAGAGAAGTAGTCTCAGGAGGATCAACCCTCACAAAGCAACTGGACCAGACAACATACCCAGGAAAGTGCTGAAAGAATGTGCCAATCAGCTCTGCGATGTGCTGACCGACATCTTTAACACCTCACTTGCCCTGGAAACAGTTCCCACCTCCCTGAAGACCGCCACCATCATCCCAGTCCAAAAAAGCTACACAGTGACTGGTCTGAATGACTATCGGCCGGTGGCCCTCACCCCGATAGTCGCAAAATGCTTCGAAAAACTGGTCATGACCCACATCAAAACATCCATCAACATGAACGTGGACCCTCATCAGTATGCATACCACGAGAACCGATCAACAGAGGACGCCATCTCATCTGTAGTCCACACTGCTCTCACCCACCTGGATCAGAAGGACTCATATGTCCGTATGCTCTTTGTAGACTTCACATCTGCCTTCAATGCCATGATACCCCAATCTCTGATGGACAAACTATCCACACTGGGACTAAGCCCCTCCATTTGTAACTGGGTACTAGACTTTTTAACAAACAGACCACAGTCAGTGAGGATTCACAACCTCTCCTCCTCCACCATAACCCTCAGCACTGGCTCTCCACAAGGATGTGTGTTGAGCCCTCTTTTGTTCACTCTGCTTACATATGATTGTGCAGCTACCCATCCAGGTTGTCACATTGTAAAGTTTGCTATGAGTTTAATCATGAGTCCTACTGAAATGCCCATCTTCCATCAGGAGTCCTTCTGACACCCCCAGCTTCTGCCATGAGTCTTCCTGACACCCCCACCTTGTATCATGAGTCCCACTGACACAACCACCTTCTATCATGAGTCCTACTGACACCTCAATTTTCCGACATGAGTCCTACTGACATCCCCACCTCCTATCTTGAGTCCTACTGGCACACCCACCTTCTGTCATGAGTCCTATTGACACCCCCATCTTCCATCATAAAGCACTACTGACACCCCCACCTTCCATCATAAGTCCTGCTGATGCACGCACCTTCTATCATGAGTCCTAATGGCACCCACACCTTCAATAAGTCTTACTGACAACCCCACGTTTCATCATGAGTCCTACTGATGCCCCCACTTTCCATTATGAGTCCTACTATCACCCCCACCTTCCATTATGAGTCCTACTATCACCTCCACCTTCCATCATAAAGTTCTACTGATGCACCCACCATCCATCATGAGTCCTACTGACATCCCCATCTTCTAACATGAGTCTTTCTGACACTCCCACCTATCATCATGAGTCCTACTGATGCCCATATTCCATCATGAGTCCTTCTGACAACCCCAGCTTCTGCCATGAGTCCTACTGACACCACCACATTGCATCATGAGTCCTACTGACACCCCACCTTCTATCATGAGTCCTACTGATGTCCCACCTTCCATCATGAGTTCTATTGATGCCCCACCCTCCATCATGAGTCTTCCTGATGCCCCACCTTCCATCATGAGTCTTCCTGAAGCCCCACCCTCCATCATGAGTCTTCCTGATGCCCCACCCTCCATCAAGAGTCTTCCTGATGCCCCACCCTCCATCATGAGTCCTACTGACACCCCCACCTTCCACCCTGAGTCCTTCTGACACCCCCAGCTTCTGCTATGAGTCCTACTGACACCACCACAATGCATCATGAGTCCTACTGAAACACCCACCTTCTATCATGAGTCCTACTGATGCGCCACCTTCTATTATGAGTCCTACTGATGCCCCACCTTCCATTATGAGTTCTATTGAAGCCCTACCCTCCATCATGAGTCCTATTGTCACCCACACATTCCATCATCAGTCCTATTGATGCCCCACCTTCTCCTATTGATGCCCCACCTTCCACCATGAGTCCCATTGATGCCCCACCTTCCAACATTAGTCCTATTGATGCCCCCACCTTCCATTGTGAGTCCCATTGATTCCCCACCTTCCATCATTAGTCTTACTGACACCCCCACCTTCCATCATGTCTCCTATTGATGCCCCACCAAGGCAAGATGGCCGCGCTCAGACCAGCCGCAGCTTCATGGGCTCCCAGAACATCCCCAGTTTTTAGTAATTTTAATAGTGTTTTTGTACCTGACTCTGCGCGTTTTTTGCGGGTGAATTATAGCCGAACTGAGCTGTTGAGAATTGGAGCGGATTTACCACAAGGCACAGCTGAAATCAGCAACGAACTCAAATCAGAGCTCGGAAGATTGGATCTGCTTAGATCATCTTTCTGGAAGCAGATGCGCTCCGGAGGAAAGAAAAGAAAGCGATGCTCTCGAGGGAAAAAGCGTGGCTGTCGAGCAGGAATTATGACGAGACTGCGGGCAGACGCTAAAACCGGGAGACCCCCGATGCCGGCTCTTTTCCTGTCCAACGTGCGCTCGCTCGACAACAAGATGGATTTGCTTCGTCTGAGAGTAACAACGTCGGAGGAGATGAGGAGATGTTCGGTGCTTTGTCTCACGGAAACATGGATCAATGAAGACACTCCTGACTCTGTTTATGAGTTGGATAATAAGCTATTTTTCAGAACGGACCGGTGCATCGAGACTACGGGGAAAACGCGAGGCGGAGGCGTCTGCATTTACGTTAACAAAGACTGGTGCACGAACTGTGCCGTTATCAGCAGGATCTGCTCAGCTGCTGTGGAGCTTTTAACAATAAGATGTCGGCCACATTACCTCCCCCGCGACTATTCAGCAATAATAATAAGCAATGTTTACATAGCACCCGATGCTAATGCCAACGACGCCCAGGGAGAAATTCATGACTTACTCACCTCGCTGCAGTGTAAATATCCTGAGGGGTTTTTCATTGTTTCCGGGGACTTCAATCACGTAGATTTACGTGTCATCCTTCCAACCTTCAATCAGCACGTTTTCTATGGAGGACCAAACTGACATAATAATAAATAAAAGAATAAATATATATCCGACATAAAACAATACATATATAAATTAAAGTAGAAATATATATCCTAAATAATAATAAATAAAAGAATAAATATATAAATCAAAGTAGAAATATATATTTTAATGAGAAA
>JBBPBX010059289.1:0-21819 GCA_038048925.1 Garcialebias charrua
AGTTTGAGGTGCAGGAGCTGGCGCATTGCTCGGGGGTCCTCTCTGGGACCACCCTCTTTCATATGAGTCTCCTTGGGACCCATATTTCTTTTTCTTTTGGAAAGCCTTCCTTTTTTGATGGGGCTCTTCCTCTTGATGCGGCCTGTACCACTTGGGGTCTCTGGACCCCTTTTGGTCTTTGTTCCAGCGGACACCTTCATTTTGCGGTCTGTCAGGTTGGAAATTTTGCTTATTCTCGGCTTCCTTAAAAGAGTGAGCTGGCGCTCTTGCTCCTTCAAGGTCTAGCGTTTGGTATTTGACCTTTTCACCAGGACACACTTCAAAGGGTGTTTTGTTTGGTGTGCGACCTGTAAAAACATCTATCGCGCACTCTCTTATGTCTTCGATGGACCTCCGTTTATAGTTTGCGCTGACATGTACTTTCTCTCTTATGTCAGGGCAGAGGTTTTGGCTGAAAATATACTTAAACCCTACCTCCTCCTCCATTTCAGGTTCGCATCTGTCCCCGAAATAGGCACGGAATATTCGGTCATAATATGACCTTGGGTGTTCATTCCTACCTTGCTTGATGTTAGCTGCTGTTATGATGCCATCGGGCCCCGTGCAAGGAGAAAACTCCTTATCAGCGCAGCACAGAGAAGACTGTAGTCTTTCATCACTGCTTCTCGTTGACGCTTCATAAAAGCATGCACCGTCCTGTCCGATGTTAACCTTAACAGACAGATTCTATCATCATCTGTAGCTTCTGGGAAGCGTTGAAGCTGGAAATCAAGGTCCTCGAGATAGATCTTGGTTTCGTGTGAGCCCATTGGGCCAGGGGCGAAGGTTTGAATGCTTTTCGCCATATTCCGTAGTTCAGCCATTGATAGAGGTATTTGTGGGTTATTATCAGATCCACCCACCGGCGCATCCGGTGGGATTGTCGGTTTTAGAGGCCCTAAGGGACGGCGCGGTGGTGTTGGAGGGAGTAGTGCATCTGGCATGGGCGGGGGCGGTGGAGGAGGGAGTAGGTCATCAGGTATGGGAGGAGGCAGCGGAGGCGGTGAGTTCTCAAGGTGTTTACTCATGAGACCCAAACATTTTCTCTCTTCTTCAAAGAGTTTGTTCATTGCTGATGCACGCTCTATTCGACAACTGTTCAGTTGGACTTTTAACCCATCATTTTCACGTTGTAACATCATGTGCTGTTCTTGTGATTTTCTATAATCTTCTTGCAGCCTTGTGTACCGTAGTGATAATGATTCCAGGGTGTCCGTGCATTTTTCCAGCGCGTCTCGTGCCTCCCCACAATCCGCCTGAAGCGACTTGTATTGATGGTAATACGTATCCTTCTCCACCACACATTTTTCCAAATCATCTTGTGATTGGTCAAAATCCCTTTTTAACACTCTGCATTCTTCGTAGAGACTACGCGTTTGTTCAGCGCTGCCAATACTCGACTGTGTTAAACTCTTTACCTCCTGCTGTAAAGTGGCAACCTCCCTTTGTGCTGTTAAACATGATGTAGAGACAGCCCGGCGTACAGCAGTTTCAAAGTCTAGCTTGGCCTTTAACAGAAGGCTTAATTTAGCCAAACGTTTATCTCTGTCTGCTTTCTTTTCAGCCGTTGTGGTTCCAGCTGTTACAGTTTTTAATGCACTGTCCACATCTGCTTCCTCCATCAACTGTGTCTCTTCATGGTAGTTTGTGATGGGCCCTGTGAGTGAAAATAAGGCACATTCGATCCAATCTGCTTTGGTCGGGTCGTGGCCTTGAGGTGGCACAGGCTGCCCTGTATCAGAGGTGTCAGGGGTCTCACCCTCTGTGCCTGCCATCTTTTATCTGGATTTTCAGTGAAAATCAAAATAAAAGATGTTCTGTATTCGTTATTCTAAACTTTTCACTATTTGAAATAAACAGGAAAGTTTAAATGTGCACAGGACAACTGTGGAAGATGATGTGTCAGAGAAAGGAAGAGAAAGGAAAAAATTTTTTAGTTATCTGGAGTGAAAACTGTACTTTTGTTTGTTATTTTAAATTCTTTGTATTTAAAATAAGCAAAAATGTTTGTCCGTACCTCTGTTATTCTAAATATTTTATTTAAAATAAACAGGAGCTATTGTTTGTGTACAGAACAAAATTAAAAGCTGGTAACTCACCATAAAATGCTGACTTTTTATGATGTTTTTTGTGAACGTGACTGTTCGTCACTCAAAGTGCACCAGGAAATGACGACACAAATAGGCGGGTCGACGCAGCGCGTCACCAGCTCTGCTGTGCTGAGCGAGGCGGAGCTCGCTACACAGATACGTGACGTCAACCAATCAATCACAGTGCTTGTAGTCCTTTTCCCAAGCAACCATGGTAAATGTAGTTTTCTAACCTTCGACCAATGAAGTACCGGAAATGACGACAAAGTGGGTTGGTCGCAACGGCGTGCGTTCCCACTACAGCGAATCAGCGTTCGCTACGAGTGATTGACAGCTCCCAGCTCTCGTTTCATCCAATCACAGCTCATAAACAAACGTGTACTTGGACACGTAGCTCTAACGTTAGCTCGCACAACAGACCACAACTTTATAGACTCTTAAAACAACTCAGACGCTACAAATTAACTTTCCAAAATTCTGAAACATGCGGCGAACACACCTAGACAGGCCAACTTAGTTACGCTCAGTAACACAGCACTGCAGCTGTTGAACAAACACGGACTCTCTCGGAGCGCGTCAACGTCGGTTCTGGTCCACTTCGTCGTGGATCAGAAACTCGGGTCTGAACAGAACCACTATCCGACTACGTTCTACAGTAATATGCTTCTCTGACCTGCTCTAAAATGTAAAATACCACAACAGCAATCTTGTAGATGTTAAATTAGCTTTCAGGCTTTTGACTCGGCGGTCAAACAAAGCTTTGTACAGGAGTCTGCGTGAACTGGACCGAACCAGGACCAGAACCACCACAGACCACGGCTGACAAAACTTCACCTGAATGCTTCCAACAGCGTCTAACAGAGTTGAAACAATAATAATCTCACAGCTTCAAATGATAAAAACATGCAGAATCTGCCTGCTTTGAACACTTCCAGCCAAAATCATTATCCTCAGAGTTTAAAACTTGGATCCACTTATGCAAACATGACGTTACAGTTCATGAGAAACCACAGAAATCAATAAACTTTCAGAACCACGTACGAAGGCCACCAGATGTAAGAATTATGAGGAGGTCAATATTAATACTGACCTCTTTATCTTAATTAATCTACTTATTCAGATTGAATAGTAAATTCACGGATTCTGTTCTTTTTCAGTTTACCCAATATTTCTGTGATCTTTATGATGGATAAATACACAAAGCCATTAAGTGACAAAGACGTTAACTTAGTTTGATATGTCAAAGAGACACTATCATTTATTTAAAATAAATCAACTAAATTAACACCATTACACTTGATTGACATGATTTCACTTTCTTTCAAATTAATACGTCAGCAAACTTAAATTTAACACAACAGACATAAATATTGGATGTTAACATATTTAGTCTGTGGGCATTTCAGCTTAAAATAGTTTCCAGCTTAGATAGAGAGGGAAAGATTTAGGAGGAGAAATTTATGGAGGAAGAAAAGTTAAGAGTCAGGGAGTTATCTTGATGTGTTTTAACCAGAAACATGGCAGTTCTCCGGCCGATTAAAGCTACACGTTGGTACCCTTGGCAAAGCATTTGACGACTTGTTACCTCGTGAAGATGGTCAGTCTCCCTCGGTCCAGTTTGGTCAGTTCGTTTACCATTCTCAGCGTCTCCAGACGTGCGCCTTGACTCGAACCGAAAGTAACGGCAGCTCCTGGTGGTGTTTCCAAGATAAGACGTTCCTTAAAGGAATGTCAATAAAAGAGAGCTTTTCACGGCTTGAAATAGATTTATAACAGGCATGTTATAAATCTTTTAACTGAATGACGTGTCCTTAGCGTGTGACTAGACGATCATCAGTTCTTTGGAGAAGACCATAGTTTGAGGCTTACTCCAGCAGACTTCCAGGAAAACAGGAAGTCAGAGCTCTTTTAAGGCTAACTTGACCTAGAAAGACGTAGCTCTTTCTGATTCAGTCTGTTAAGCCAGGAGCCACTGAGAGGAGGCATAAGTTAGATTAAAAATGTCAGAAAGGATAAGAAAGTTAGTTTAAGACGCCAGTCTCATGATACAGCAGATTTAGAACTTTCTTAACTCATTACCAACACTGTTGTATGAATAAACAAACGTCATCAGAGCATAACATATGGGACCTATTAATGATAATAGCTTGATTATTAAATAGGACAAAAACAAAAGTCTTTGGGTGTCTAGATTGTCCTGAGCTCAAGCTAAAATGAATGAGATAAAGTGTTCCTTTTATCTTCACATGCAAGTTCGAGAGGAGAGGAGAAATCCTCCATGTACAACATTTTGAATTAAGCAGAGTATTTGATTTATCTGACATTAAAATGTACTGATGCTCTTACAAATAAAATTATTCATTTGATAACATTTGAATTAACAAAATTAAAAGAAGTCTCTGTGACCCGAGATTGCACCTTTGACACAGCAGTGAAACACAGTTTAACTCTCACAGAATAACACAGCTTAAAAGCACACATCATGAAAATGACAAAAGTTATTCTTTTGATCACATCAGCCTAAAATCAAAGATAGAAATAGTCTCTTATTGGTGACTATGTTATCAGATTATAGCTAAATGAATAATTTTGTAGTAAATGTCTTGCTTTACTGAGAGGTCAGTAAAGGTCATCACTGGACAGTTCAAAAACCTTAATTTGATCCTGGGTAGGTCCACTACACACTAATACAAAGAAAAAAGTGGACTTTTGGAATGAGTATTCTGGTCTGGCCCCCTTGAGATCAGATTAAGCTGTATGCGGCCCCCAGATCAAAATGAGTTTGACACCCCTGCTCTATACCAATATCAACTACCTCATACATATACGGTACTGTGAAAAAAACTTAATATGCTGCTTTGTCACTTTATTACAAATGTCAATGTCAATGTCAGAACCTTCTTTTTATTGTACAGTATAGATATACTTTTTATAAATTTATACTACTATGCAAAAACTCAGGTAGTATTACACTTTATTATTTCATTTTATGATTCGTATTTTTTGCCTTTTTCGGGATTATTGATCGTATATCGTACAGAGGGCAAAATTGTCGTACAAATACGATAATTATCGTACACCTGGCAACACCATATGTCACCGTTATATGATTCATTTGATTGGTTGTTCACACGCTGCAAAGCAGTTCCTGCTACAGATGTAAACAGTGACTACAACTCATTCTGTTTTATATAGCGTTGCCAGGTGAGAAATGAAGGATTATCATACTAGAGACATAAATAGCCTTATTGCATATGCCACTTTGCCTCTATACCAATATCAACTACCTCATACATATACGGTACTGTGAAAAAAACTTCATATGCTGCTTTGTCACTTTATTACAAATGTCAATGTCGGAACCTTCATTTTATTGTATAGATATACTTTTTATACATTTATACTACTATGCAAAAACTCAGGCAGTATTACACTTTTATTATTTTATTTTATGCTTCATATTTTTTGCCTTTTTTGGGATTATTGATCGTACATCGTACAGAGGGCAAAATTGTCGTACAAATACGATAATTATCGTGCACCTGGCAACACCATATGTCACGGTTTTATGATTCATTTGATTGGTTCACGCTGCAAAGCAGTTAAGTTCGATTTCATTGGCTTTCCTGTAGCCAATCATATCAAACCTAGCCACGCAGGTATGCCTTACCTGTGAGTGATAGTTTTTTCACTTTGGAGTTTACTTCACAGCCAACTAGCAGTAACATAGATATCTTATGAGCAGTAATGTCTTGGAGGAAGCGCCTGCACGTTCAGTCAGAGGACAGCAACGAGACTACTGTTACACGTAATGTCAGAAGCCATGAAACTCCCAAATGTGGTTCATCACGAGTCCAAGCGAAACGGAGCCTCTCTGGTGGATCCAGAAGGGGATCTCACAGTCCGGCGTCTGATGTGACGTTGCATCAAGTTTGGAAGTAAGTAGACATGTTTTTTTAGGCCATACATATTTTTCATTTGTTGGATACGAGGATAAATTTGTGTTTAGCTTCACCGAGAAACTGATTAGTAGTGGCTCCTGATCTTGACACATATCCTGGAATGATTAGACATGTATTTTATGTAATATTTTTCTTATGTAGCCTATTGTAATCAGTATGACCAAAACTAACATAAAACTATATTTTATAGGATGTTGTACCCACAAAAAATGACTAGTTTAACAGTTTTCCTGCCAACTCCTTTTGGAAATATGTGGATACCAATACTAATACACAAAGTAAATTATACTCACTTTAACTTTATTCTTCAAAGTAGGATACGCAATTACCATATTTTTTGGACTGTAAGGTGCACCAGATTATAAGGCTCAATATCAATGAAGGGGTCTGTTTTCATACATGAGGCGCACCGGATTATAAGGCGCATTATCAAAACAAAACAGTCAGATAAGTCAAACTTTATCCAACTCATTCATAATAACCACATACAATCGGTTTGAGGTCAGTAAGCACAACCAGAATTAATACAGAAGACTCATTGGATTATAAGGCTCACTGTCAATTTTTGAAAAAATTAAAAGATTTTAAATGCACCTTACAGTCCAAAAGATAAGGCCCTCCACAATTTTATGAAAAACACATTTGTCTGCACAGTTCACTGTTTTTTTTATTTATTGTCAAAATACAAGACAATACAAGACGTTGGACAGATGAATGGAAGATGGATGGAATCCAATATTTTCTTTTGTCTCAAAATGTAAAAATATCAATAAATGTTATCATTAGATGTTTTTAGTTTTATAATTTCACACCTACTGGCCAGAAAAGCCCCTCTAGCAAACTTAAAATGTCCCATGGGCCACCAGTTGATAATGACAGTTGTAGCAGGTTTTGCGGCTCCTGACATGTTTAATTTAGTGAACGAAAGGGCAGAAATGGCTCTTTTGATCGTAAAGGTTGCAGACCCCTGGTCTAATTAATGCACGCAGAGGTAAAAGCTTTTCCCCTTATGAACCAGGACACAGTGAGATTTAAGCTAATAATTTTAACAGTTTGAAAAAAGATGGACCGCTCTGCGCGCGGAGATGAATTCACTGCCGCCAATGCACATCAGGTCACCGACTGTTCGGCAAACAGAAAATCACACAAATTCATCACTTTATGACCTATTAATTATATTCTGTTGCTTTAGGCATTTATCTTTTACTGTGTTAAACGTTATGTATTTCACAAATTGGGTTGAGATAAACATCCTGGATCGTCTGTAGCCCACACACACCTCGCACTTGCCCTATCGCTAGCTTTGTTTTCTGTAATGTTTTGATCCAATTTGCTCAGCCATTAACTGAATGTTGCAAAACAACTGTAAATGTTTCAGAGCTCTGTCCAATGTACACAAAATGATGGACACGATGACAAAGAAACTGGAAGGGCTTACTGAGGCGGTTGCGAAACTGGACAGGCTTCCTGAGGCAGTTGCAGAAATCAAAGGACTGGTGGCACACGTCCACTTCATTACAACTCATCCCCAAGGCCCTGTCTGTAAGTTAGGATTAGACTTAGACTGCAATACTTAGCTTTTTTAGAGTGGTGGGTTAGGGTTAGACTTAGACTGCAAAACTTAGCTTTTTTAGAGTGGTTATGAAGGTTAAGTATTTAGTTTGAGACACTGTGACACACATTTCCTCTCTCATGAGCTGTTCTCAGTGATATTTTTTTGTTTTGTGTTTTTATAGCGCGAGGTATAAAGGATCCACAGGAGTCTGGAGGAGGAACGTAAATACAAGGGAAATGAGAGGTAAGATATTACGGTTATTTATTTCTTGGATCCAAGACCATTTACTGATGCTTTAGTAAATTGGCTCCCAAACTTTTCTGCAGCACCCCCTTTTCAATTATAAGGAAACTTTTGAGCCCCTCCAACCAGATATGTAAATACTCCATTTTTAAACTCTACTGAAGTTTGTCACACCTCCACTTATTTTTATCAGTTGAACAAAAATGTTTAGGCTGAAATGACACCTTCAGTCTTTTTGTATTTATGCCCTGACAAAAATATGTCCTTTTATGATAGCAATGTCCAAAAGCATTCATTTTTCTATTAAGTGCCCCACCCCATTGCTCATCCCAATGTAGGAAACACTGCTTTAGTTTAAAAATAATATCACTAAAGAACTCCAAAACAAATTTTCACAGCAGCTGTTTGATATATCAAAGCTTATGATGCGTGATTCATTTCGGATGTCTGAAGTGTAATTTGCAGGTTCACATCTGACCACAACAGTGAAGTCACAAACTCTGTGTCGCGGACAATCATGGATGACAATGAGGAATATGATGCATCTTTGATTTGTTACGTTGTTCATAAGTTGAAGGAAGCTCTGAAACGAATGTGCACGTTATTGCAGGTTTATTGTCAGAGTCAGAGTCAGAGAGTCTTTATTGTCATTTGCACCGCATGTGATGTGGGACATGACCAGTTTCTCAAAACATTTATGTCTGAGGCTAGCCTGTATAAATAAAGGTTGAATGAATGAATGAATGAATGAATGAATGAATGGTACATGTGATGAAAACGAGCTTATGTACACGGGGTCCCAGTTACATCCAACAACAAATGCAAGAGAAAAACAGTAATAACATCTAGAATTAACTAAGAGAAACATCAACTAGTAATACACTAAGCCCTAATGTAGTGGAAAAACATCATTATAAACAGCAGCACGAACATGAGTCTGTATGAGCAGATGGTCACAGATGAACACAGCAACAAGAAAACAGATCAGCATCAGCATGATGTGATATTTTGCAGTGTTTATTCTTATTATTTATTTATTCATGAGTCTAACAGCCTCAGGGTAGAAGCTGTTCCTCAGTCTAGTGGTTCTACATTTGATGCTCCTCAACCTCCGTCCTGAAGGGAGTGGGACAAAGAGTGAGTGTGCTGGGTGAATGAGGTCTTTCATGATGCAGGTGGCTCTTTTCCTGCTGGGTGAGTGAGGTCTTTCATGATGCAAGTGGCTCTTTTCCTGCATCTGGAGGTGTAAATGTCTGTGATGGTGGGGAGACTGACTCCAACAGACTTCTGTGCAGCCTTCACCACTCTCTGTAGAGCTTTCCTCTCTGCAACTGTGCAGCCTCCATGCCACACGTTGATGCTGGAGCACAGGATGCTCTCCACTGCACACCTGTAGAAGGAGGTGAGAACTGGGCTGCTCAGACCAGCTCGTCTCAGCCGTCTGAGGAAGTAGAGTCTCTGATGACCTTTCTTGATCAGGCTGGTGGTGTTGTTGCTCCAGCTGAGGTTATCATTCAAGTGTACACCCAAGTATTTGTAGCTGGAGACCACCTCCACCGCAGATCCACCTATGTTCAGTGGGGCATGGGTGTGTTTGTTCCTTCTGAAGTCCACAATCATCTCCTTTGTCTTCTTCACATTCATGTGAAGATTATTCTCTTTGCACCAGCTCTCCAGGTGTTCCACCTCCTGTCTGTAGCTGGACTCATCATTGTTTGTGATGCATCCCACCACCGCTGTATCATCTGCAAACTTAACAATATGACAGCCTGGATGTGTGGCTGTACAATCATATGTGAGCAGAGTGAACAGAAGAGGGCTCAGCACACATCCTTGGGGAGAGCCAGTGCTGAGGGTTATGGTGGAGGAGGAGAAGTTGTGGATCTTCACGGACTGTGGTCTGTTTGTTAAGAAGTCTAGTACCCAGTTACAAATGGAGGGGCTTAGTCCAAGTGTAGATAGTTTGTCTATCAGAGTTTGGGGGATCATGGTGTTGAAGGCAGATGTGAAGTCCACAAAGAGCAGACGCACGTATGAGTCCTTCTGATCCAGGTGGGTGAGAGCAGTGTGGACCACAGAGGAGATGGCGTCCTCTGTTGATCGGTTCTCGCGGTATGCATATTGATGAGGGTCCTCGTTGATGTTGACGGTTGCCTTGATGTGGGACATGACCAGTTTCTCAAAACATTTAGCGACTATCGGGGTGAGAGCCACCGGTCTATAGTCATTCAGACCAGTCACTGTGGAGCTCTTTGGGACTGGGATGATGGTCGCGGTCTTCAGGCAGGTGGGAACTGACTCCAGTGCAAGTGAGGTGGTGAAGATGTCAGCCAGCACCTCACAGAGCTGGTCCGCACATTCCTTCAGAACTTTCCCTGGGATGTTGTCTGGTCCGGTTGCTTTATGAGGATTAATCCTTCTGAGACTGCCTCTCACTTCTGCTGCGGTCACTCTGAGATGCTCTTCATCTGGTGATGAGGTGAGTCTGGTGCTAGCTGGTCTGTTTGGATCTTCAAAACGTGCATAAAACTTATTGAGGGCATCGGGCAGAGATGGGTCCCTGGGGCATTGTTTGTTCTTGCCTTTGTAATCTGTTATGCATTTAATACCCTTCCACATGCTCCGTGGGTCTTGTGAGGTGAACTGTCCCTCGATCCTCTATGCATACGTGGCCTTGGCCAGTTCTTTCCTGCTCTTTCTCAGCTCCTCTGTATCTCCGGACTTGAATGCAGTGTCCCTGGCTGCTATCAGGGTGCGGACTTCTTTATTTAACCAGGGTTTTCCGTTCGGGTAAGATTTAACATATTTTTTTATGGATACATTTTCAGAGCATGTGCTGATGTAACCCAGAACTGAGGAAGCATAATGTTCCAGATCAACTGAGCTCCCATCAGTAGCTGCTTCCCTGAAGACAGACCAGTTTGTCTTCTCAAAACCGTCTTTCAGCATGGGGGTACTATCTTGAAGCCACAGTTTGATCTCTCTTTGTTCTGGCTTGGAGCGTCTCAGCGGGGGGAGCTGTCTTGGGAACAACATCAAAGCACAGTGGTCAGAAGCCCCGAGCTGTGGGCGTGGCTTCGCCGTGTACGCCCCCTTCACATTAGTGTAGACTTGGTCAAGCGTTTTATTTCCTCTTTTTGCTGTGAAAACGTGCTGGTTGAAGATTGGGAGAGAGGCCTGTAGGTCCACGTGATTGAAATCACCAATTATTGTATATTTAAGAGTAAATTTGCAGCTTACACAGACCTCTCGCTGATCACACAGTCCCACACATAAAAACCCCTGGGTGTCGTCATCGCCTCGTGGGACCACCTTGGGACTGCCCTACTCTTACCACATGGCCAGCCTCTCTGCAAATCAGCTATCAACTTGATGTAGACACAAGTGTCGGGTCTATTGAATGGTGCAGGCGTATAACTGAAAAACTCTTCCCTATTGAAAACAAAGCCCGGGAGAAAAGGTTCCGCCTTGGGTCACGTTTCACAATATATAGGCAGAACACAGGTGCACACTAATTTTAGAGCATAACAGATATAATACTGACAGAAATATATTTCAATTTCCCTTTTGACATGACAAATATCATGTCAACAAAATCCTATATGTACTGTGTGTAAATGCAATTACAATTGTATACACATTGGAAATCTCTAACATTCCCACCCCGTAGTAATTCTACATCTAAGGTACCCACCCAGAGTATAAAACCCCTTGTATAAAAATAAGCATCAATAAAAATGGTAATAAAAACTACGTAATAAAATATACTGTGACTATCAGAGCTTATATGCTGGAAATGTAATAAAGAACTAAGAAAAACTAAGAAAAACTAATAAGAAAAATAAAAAATAATTAAAAACAAGCGGATTGTCCCTTCTATAAATGACACGCCTCTAGTGTGTGGAATCTATATTTCTGGTATGTGTTAACCTTAGCAAAGAATATGAACTAAGGAGGTATCCAGGTCAGGCTTCATCTTCTTCATCTTCATAAGCACCTGTAAGGGGTAAAACATCTGCTGCCTGAACGTTCATCTGATAAGATGGCGGTAATTTGTCATCAACTGCCTGACTGATGCACCTTAAACAGAAATGCCTCACGCAAGGTACGTAGCAACATCCACAACAAATCAACATAACCACAATTGCAAATATTGTAATCACAGCTGTGATGACAACAGCCCTCCACTTTCCAAAAGTGGAGATGAACCACTCACTCAAGGGATTCTGAACTCCAAAACTTTGTGCCAACTCTTCTGACAAAGATTTCAAACCATCAAGAGCTCTTGTAAATGAACCATCTGGACTTGGTTATTTGGGATGAATGTACAATATTCTTGCCCAAACATGAAACAGACACCACCCCTCTCTGCCAACAACAAGTCAACTGCCAACCTAGTCTGATAAGCCATTAAGGATGTTGCTACAAGTTGTTGATGGGCACCCTCTAGTGTATCTCTTGTCAAATTGTTCAGCCTCTGAATATTAAAATGAATGTAATTAATTCTGGCTGCATTTTCATTAACTGTAACATATGGGATTATAGATTCAAAAATTGTAGCGACTGGATCCGCTAATTTGTATTTGTCTGGGACACCTTGGGGAACCCCGATTGAATTTATGTAAGCTAGAGTATCTGCATACAGGTCAAAGTCACGCTTTCTCCTCTCAAAATCACCAATCCCATGTGTATTGCTCCTAAAAGTTTCCAAATCCTGTCCTGTTAAATTCACCATCTTAAATTGAGAAATTAGAGAAATGAGTGTACAAATTCCAGACTATCTAGGAGACAATGTATTTCTCAAAATCCTCCTATCACAAAACCAGTAGACATCTACACGGGCTACAGACAATCTTGTCATGTTTGTCCAAGCTGAAACATTCACATTCAACTTACACCAACTTGATTCAATATCTCCTACAGACGTACATCCCTGAATTTTCCTGACCAGACAGGTGTAAGCATTCCTCACAGGAGTGAAAGCAGGTGGAATTGCATCTCTGGGTGCCATGGGAAAATATTTCTCCAAGCTTTTGCAACTGTCAGAGAGATTTTCCTTCATATGTAGTTCCAACATGCAGTGAAAGCATGAATTATTTGACAACGGTGAAGGTTCTAGTAATAGAGCTGGCCTGGCCTTCGTACAAACTACGCAATCCTTATAATTCACCTGTTCTGCAGCATTTTCAACATACTCTACCCAGTAATTTTGCCGAGTGAAACCAGTTTCCAGGGCTAACGTTTCTTCATGTGTCACATCTGTCAAATAAGACACCTCTTGGTCTGATTCAATCTGACTTTCCTCCCTCTGAAACACATTTATCCTGAACTGACCCATTGGGTCCTTGCCAGAAACCTGAGCTCCCAGTACATAAGAATCACTATCTTGCCTCTGAGGATTCCTTAAAGTCAAAATCAAAGAATTACAAGCATTTTCTGCTAGACATCTGGTGCTTTTTGTATGATCTTGTATGATTGACAAGCGTTCCTGTCACAAAATGTCCCTATCCTTGCTTTTTCTGGTCTGTAACCCCAGTCAGTGGATCCTGAATTACATAAAACATTACTCCATCCCCTGCAATTCATGTCATGCCTGTAAGTCACACATATATACTTCATTGCCCAAACAAATGACTCCTGCTTTGCACCACAATACACCACAGAGCAAAATTCAAACTTAACTGATGCGGTCACCCTGGCTGTGAAGTTAAACTGTAGGAAATTAACTATCATGGATTTCTTCGGCCGTGGTGTAGTGGTAATGGCAGTCGTCCCCGATCGGAAGGTTAGCGGTTCAAATCCTGGTTCCCCACACCATGTGATGTTATGTCCTTGGGCAAAACACTTAACCCCAAGTTGCTTCCGGTAGGACTGGAAAGTACCTTGCATGATAGTCTGCCGCTACCGGTGTATGAATGTGTGTAGCATTCAATGTGTGTAGCGCTTTGCGATTTTCACTAATGAAAAGCGCGTTATAAATTGAATTCATTATTATTATTATTATTAATAATAATAATTTCAGTGTCTGGGCGTACCTGAATCTGAACATCTGCAAACTCTGTTTCACCTGTCCCTCTTCTGAACAAGAAGTGAGGATCCTCATCTCGAGACCTGTTGACATCGTTGTAACCAACTTCTGGGGAACCTAGCTTAGCTTTCGGTTCAAACCACAGAATGAGGCCTGCAATTAAAACAATTCCCAAGGTTATCACACTTAACCTAATCACTCGATAATTCATTCTCCCTGTAACAATTATGTATAACGAACAATGTCCCCTTTTTATGTAATGTTATTTTAAGTCTGCTTTGATTATTTTTCCTCAAGTTGTATCGTGGCTTTGGGACCAGTCGATCTACGTTCCCAACTGGAGATGGAGGGTCAGCGTCACTCTGTAAAGATGGCTCACTGTTATGTCTACTGACAGAGGCCATTGGGTCCTGCAGCCTGATGCTGCCTCTCTTTTTTTTTACTCAGCTAATCAGGCCTGATTAGCTGAGCTGCAAACACCTGCTGACTATCTCTCTCTTATATAAACTGAAGGCAAAAGATAGAAAGGTGTGGAGAATAGAGGAGGTGTGTGCAGGTATGTGAGGTTTTGGTGTTTAGACGACATTCAAATATAATATTACAGTCAGCAGTGGAAGCTTGCTGCTTGATTGTTTGGTAGACTGGGAGTTTCTCCACCCTCCCAGGTTGTGTTGATCACTAGACAGTGATTGTTTGGTAGACTGGGAGTTTCTCCACCCTCCCAGGTTGTGTTGATCACTAGATAGACAGTGATTGTTGGTACACTTCATTCTGGAGTGGGTTAGTAGAGTACATTAGTGCTCGTGTGGACTCTAGTGACCTAGAGTAGAGGACCTGAGCTGAAGTGTTGGAGGTTTTTGAGTCTCAGAGTCTGAGGGCTCTGGTGGCTGTCTGTTAGAGGCAGCTGTGTGTGGGGGCTCGTGCCTTTTTGTTGTTGTAACATAATTCCTTTCATTACTTTTGGTTGGGTAAAGCGGTAGTCTAGTTTTCGCTATTTTTTTGGTTTTACATCCTGTAGGCCTAGAGTTTTGGTAGAGGTAGCCCGCTGTCTAACAGGGTTCGCCGGCTCTGTATAGAGTTGGCTCTGTTGGGCAGCTTTATTTTCCTTTTGGCCGCTTTATCCAAACCCACCTTTCGGTTGAACTTTCTTTTTTTTTAGGACGTGGGACGCCTGGAGAAGCTGGAGGTGGTTCCCCTCCTACAGATGACCCCTTGTTCCTTTAATAAATTTGTTAAACCTTTTCCTTGTGTCCTGTGTCCATTAAATATGTTTTGATCTTTGTTGGATCGTAACATATTTAGTGGGGGCTCGTCCGGGATATGATTAATGTTTGTCCGGAATATAGAGTTGTTTTGTGAGGAATTGTGAGTTTTGGCGCTGCTACAGAGAGGGGTGCTGTGTTTTGAGACGACTGCTCGTTTGTTTGTTTGTCACAAACTTGTTGGAGTGTTTCAGTGAAGCACTTGAGTTTTGAGTCGGCTCATGATTGCTGAGCACCTGCTGATTGCCTGCTGATTGTGCCATGGTGCACAGCTGTGTGGGTATGGGAGTTTGCTCGTGTTGCGTTCAGGTCGGCTGGGATTTTTTTTATCCTTGTTAAGAATAACAGCCGTGTTTGAGACTATCATCATGGATTTTGATTTGGAGAGTTTTGTAAAACAACCCTCAGTGGACGTTCTCGATAATTGCACAAAGGAGCAGTTATTGAGGGTGGCAGAGTACTACGAAGTCTCTGTGGATAAGCGTACTAGGAGAGAAACGGTGGAACGTGAACTAATCGCTGCATTAGTCCAGATGGAGATCCTGCATGAAACATCGCCCCACAAATCTTTTGAAGATATTCAAAAGTATGGTGAAGTGGACAAAGATGTGCGCTTAAAGGAATTGGAATTAGAGTTACGACGGATAGAAGCTGAGACGGCCAGAAGTGAATTTGAGACCAGAAAAGCTGAGTCGGAAGCAGTAGTAAGGAAAGCCGAGCTGGAGCAACAAACCGCTCTAAGGGAAAAGGAACTTTCTATCGAAGAGCGCAGAATGGAGCTCGAGCTGCGTATGAAGGAGTTGGAACAAGGAAAACTTCCTTCTCAGCCATCCGGTCGTGATTTTGATGTGAGTAGAAACGTGTCCCTTGTACCATCTTTTAATGAGAGTGACGTTGAGAAGTATTTTATTCTATTTGAAAAGGTCGCAAGTTCTATGAACTGGCCAGAAAATGTGTGGCCAATACTATTACAGAGTAAATTAACGGGAAGAGCTCAAGATGCTTATGCGTCTCTTTCAGTGACGGACAGTTGTAATTATAAAATCATGAAAGATGCTATATTGAGAGCTTATGAACTGGTCCCTGAAGCGTACAGACAAAAGTTCAGAAATTTAAGCAAATTGGAGAACCAAACTTATACTGATTTTATAAGAGAAAAAGAAGTCCTTTTTGATCGTTGGTGTGCTGCGAGCTCTGCGACAAATTACGACCTGCTTAAACAGCTGATTTTGTTAGAAGACTTTAAGAAGGGCCTGCCAGACCGGGTAGCCACTTATTTGAACGAACATAAAATTACTGAGGCTTCTAAAGCTGCAGTTATGGTGGATGAATATGTGTTAACTCACAAATTCAGTGTTGAACGTCCCATCTATGATAAATCACCTTCTGTTGACCGACCCAAACCTTTCCATTCTGAGTCTTCTCGTGTTTTCAGACCGAGGGGAAATGGCTCTCCATTTAAACCTAAAGGGCCGGTGACATTCCCCAAGGACTCAAAAATACCTGTGTTGGGGCGTGGTGAAAACAGAACATTGTCTGGGCGTGAATTTACTTCCAGAGATAAGATTGTTTGTTTCTATTGTAAACAGGAAGGACATATTAGCACAAATTGTCCCAAGTTAAAGAAAAAGGAAACAAAACCTGTGGCTCTTATTAAAACTGTGAATAATCAGTTGTCTTCTACCACAGATGCTGTTGAGAATGATGGATTTCACCCCTTCATTATGGATGGGTTCGTTTCTACCTCTCATTCTGATAAAAAGGTACCCATAAAGATTCTTCGTGATACTGCCGCTTCTCAGTCCTTTATATTAGACAGTGTACTGCCCCTGAGTGACAGGAACATTATGAAAGCAAAGCTACCTATACGTGGCTTTAACATGTTGGATGTTGATGTTCCTTTAGCCAAAATAATAATTAATTCAGAACTTTGTTCAGGAGAAGTTGTCGTGGGGTTGAGACCAGAGTTTCCCATATCTGGTGTTTCCATGATTATGGGGAATGACTTGGCAGGAGGACGCGTATTGGTCACTCCTGACGTAACTCCTATTCCTGTACTTAGTACACAACCTGATGAAATGGCTTGTACATTTCCTGAAGTCTTCACATCATGTGCAGTTACCCGTGCTGCTCACAAACGCCAACAAGCAGAAAATTGTGTGGATACCAGTGAAGAAATAAACTTAAGGGATAGTTTCATGATGAATGATGATGGTGACACAGTTCCGATAAAAACGGAAGTGAGTTTGACTGAGAAAGATAATGAAAAACTTCTGGTATCAAGACAACAGTTGATTGAAATGCAGAAAAAAGATGATACCTTAAAAACCTTCTTTCAGGACACTTTACCTGATAACCCTGACTCTGTAAACACTGGTTTCTTTTTTAGTCATGGTATATTGATGCGAAAGTGGATGCCTTTAACTGTTCCACAGGGTGAGGATTGGCATAGTGTTATACAAATTGTGCTTCCTGCACCTTACCGGGCTGAAGTTTTACGATTAGCTCACGATAGTCCCTTAGCTGGTCATCTGGGTGTCAGAAAAACTTATGACCGAATATTGCACCATTTCTTCTGGCCCGGTTTAAAGAAAGATGTCACCCGACATTGCAGATCCTGTCATGTTTGTCAAGTGGTCGGTAAACCTAACCAAACGATCCCACCAGCACCTTTATTCCCAATCCCTACGGTAACAGAGCCTTTCGAGCGTATATTAGTGGACTGTGTTGGGCCCTTGCCCAGAACTAAAGCTGGAAACAAATTTCTAGTCACCGTGATGTGCACATCCACCCGGTTTCCTGAAGTATTTCCAGTAAGAAAAATAACTACACCAGTGGTGGTTAAGGTACTCACTCGTTTTTTTCAGTGTTTGGATTACCCCGAGTGATACAGACTGACAGAGGGAGTAACTTTATGTCCAGAGTTTTTCAACAAGTTTTAGAACAACTGGACAACTGGTTTGTTAGTTTGAAAAACATGTTTTTTCTCGCCTTTTTTAGGAGAGGGAGTTGATGAACTTGTCCCTCCCAGCTCCAGCGAGTGGGATTTGACCTTTTCTTGGTAATGTAGTTCACACTCTGGTTTTGTTTTTAACCAGATCGGGTCATTGTCACAGCAGGCATCAACATTTTGTGCTTTGTTAGTTTGAGAAACATGTTTCTTCTCGCCTTTTTTAGGACCGGAATCCAGCACCAGCGAGTGTGATTTGACCTTTTCGACTGGGCATCGTTTAAACCAAATTGGGTCAGGGAGTTGATGAACTTCAAAACCATTTATAGCACACCATTTTATTTTTAATTGCCTAATCTCACGTTTTAACTCAAGGCGATTTTGGCGAAGTTCTGCTCTTCTTAGACTTAAACCCAGCATATATGATTCAGGCGTTGATGTGAGCATCTCTAAAGCTTCATCATAATTTTCATCTTCCATCTTTGTTTTGAAATTTTCTCCAAATTAATGAGAGATGCTTGTAGTTTGTTATTTTAAATATTTCCTTATTTAAAATAAACTGGAGTCATTAATTGTACACAGAAAAACGTTAAAAATGCCATTTTTAACTAAAAGTGTACAGTTGTGCACACCAATTCTGTTTAAAATTCAGAGATGTGAAGAGCTTAATGTGGAAATGCTCTGTTCTCCATCATTTTTTTTTTTAATTTGAAAATCAAATAAAAGATGCTTTTTGAGTGTTATTTTAAATCTCTTCAGTATTTAAAATGAGCATAAATTGTTTGTCTGTACCTCTGTTATTCTAAAATTTGTATTTAGAATAAACAGGAGTTTTTGTTTGTGTACAGAACAATTTTAAAGCTGGTAATTCACCATAAAAATGCTGACTTCTCATGATGTTCTATGAGAAAACTCATCTGTTAACGTCTTTTAACCAACAGGGGACAGATTCAAGTCTTAAACTTATCACAAGGTGACCTTTTCTTTCTACTTCCGGCCGCTAGAGGCGGTTTGGTTCACTCCTTACAGCTTAGCCGTTAGCTTGCGAGTAGCATCTAACAACTCGGTAAAAATATCAACATTGGAAAGAGTTGGAGCCTGTACGTGATAAACGCTCGAACTACGTTCTTGTCAGAGACACATCTGTATGATTAGACAGTTTAGATGGCTTAAATTGAGTTTTTAAACTTTTAGTGAAATCTCCGTTCATCTTGTGTTGAGGGACACGTAGTCTGAAGACAGGGAGGGGGCGGGCCGACGCAACAGCGTGCGTGGCGCGTCACCATCTTCCAGCGAGGCGGAGCTCGCTACTCAGATACGTGACGTCAACCAATCAATCACAGCGCATGTAGTTCTTTTCCCAAGCGTTCATGGTGAATGTAGTTTTATTACCATCAACCAATGCAGTGCCGGAAACGACGACAAAAGTGGGCTGGTCGCATCGGCGTGCGTTCCCACTTCAGCGAATCAGCGCTTTACAGATACGAGACGTGATTGACAGATCACGACTCTCTTTTTATCCAATCACAGCTCATAAACAAACATGTATGACACGTCGCTTTAACGTTAGCTTAGCACAGCAGAACGCAACTTTATAGACTCTTTACAGCTCATAAACACTTCAAACAACTTTCAAAATTCTGAAATATGCGGCGAGCACACTTAGATAGGCCAACTTAGCTACGCTCAGTAACACAGCACTTCAACTGTAACATAACACGGACTCTCTTTGGAGCCGCGTTCAAGGTCGGTTCCGTCCACTTTAAAGGAGCAGAAAACTCGGGTCTGAACCCATCCGACAACGTTCTAACAGTTATATGCTTCTTTGACCTGCTCTAAAATGTAAAATACCAGCACAACAGCAATCTTGCAAAGTAACATTAGCTTTCCAGGCACTATGACTCGGCGGTCAATTCAACAAACCTCTGTACAGGAGTGTGTGCGTAAACTGGACCGAACGGAACCAGAACCCCCACAGACCACGGGCTGACAAAACATCACCTGAATGCTTCCAACAGCGTGTAACAGGGTTGAAACAATAATAATCTCTCAGCTTCAAATGATAAAAACATGCAGAATCTGCCTGTCTTGAACACTTCCAGCCAAAATTATTATCCTCAGAGTTTAAAACTTGGATCCTAATATGCAAACATGACGTCACAGTTCATGAGCGATCACAGATTTATCAATAAACGTTCAGAAAACTCGTACTGGCCACCAGATGTAGGAAACATGAGGGAGACCACCATATTGTGTCTTTAAACACATACGGTGCCACCCAGATGTAAAGGATTTTATCAGGGGTCAGTATTAAGCTGACCTCTTTATCCTTAATTAATTTACTTATTCAGATTGAATAGTAATTTCACGGATTCTTTTCTTTTTCAGTTTACCCAATATTTCTGTGATCTTTATGATGGATAAATAAATAAAGCCATTAAGTGACAGAGAGCGTTGACTTAGTTTGGTATGTCAAAGACGCTACCATTTATTTAAAATAAATCAACTAAAATCAACATCATTACACTTGATTGACATGATTCGCACTTTCTTGCAATTTAACACGTCAGCACACTTAAATGTAACACAACAGACTTCAATAAAGGATGTTAACATACTTAGTCTGAGGCTCTATGACTTAAATAGTTTCCAGCTTAGAATTGAGGGGAAAAGAGATATTTAAGAAGGAGAGGTTAAAGGAGGAAGTTATTTATCTTGAGTGTAACCAGAGATGACACTTTCCATCCGACTTCTGCTAAATCCAGGTATGTTTGTAAACAGCTCTTTACCTTGAAGACGACTAGTCTTATAAGGAGATGGTACCAGCCTTTCAGGCGTACAGAATCGTTGCAGGTCCAGTACGTCCGAACCGGTTCTCGTTTACGTGTCAACGTCTCCTGGGATCCGCGTCAGTCATCAGAAAATGTGTCAGCTCCTGGCCTCTGACTTCAAGATAACTTATTCCAGGAAGAAATAAGCAAAGTTTGAGCTTACGCTCGTTCGAAGTGGACTCATAACAACATGTTATTAGTCCTTAACTGGATGACGTGTCCTTAGCGTGTGACTAAACGTCCATCCAGCTCTTTGGGAAAGTTCACATCTCTATGAAGTTCCCGGCAGACTCAGTCGTTCCAGCAACAGCTTAGAACTTAATAGAAGATCTGAGAGGAGCGAGACTTGTCTCTTTTTCATTGGTCCAAAAACCAGTCGAGCAGTTCACTTGTTATCACGATTCAAGGTGAAATCCAGAGCAGAGGGAAATTGTTTAGGAAAAGTATCTGAGTGAAGAGACTTTCAGACGCTAGATGAGAGTTTTAGCTGAAACTCAACAAAAACAATTTCTGTGTAAGTCAGTTTGACCTTTTATCTGAACTTTGACACCCTTATATGATCAAGTAACACAGTAATACTCCATATTAAAAGAATAACAGCATATAACATATATCATGAAAATGACAAAAGTTATTCTTTTGATTACATTAGAATAAAATCAAAGATAGAAATAGTCTCTTTTGGTGACTATGTTCTCAGATTACAACTAATGGAATAATTTGTAGTAAATGTCTTGCTTTACTGAGAGGTCAGTAAAGGTCATCTCTGGAACAGTTCAAAAATACACAGGTGTATCAAAGTGGACACGGTCATGCCCACATATATAATATATGTATGTATATATAATATATATATGTA
>JBBPBX010059291.1:10324-21818 GCA_038048925.1 Garcialebias charrua
TTATTTAGTTAGTTAGTTGCAGTAGTTAGTTAGTTAGTTAGTTAGTTAGTTAGTTAGTTGCAGTAGTTAGTTAGTTAGTTAGTTAGTTGCAGTAGTTAGTTAGTTGCAGCAGTTAGTTAGTTAGTTAGTTGGTTGCAGTAGTTAGTTAGTTAGTCATTTAGTTAGTTAGTTAGTTAGTTAGTTGCAGTAGTTAGTTAGTTAGTTAGTTCAGTAGTTAGTTAGTTAATTAGTTAGTTAGTTAGTTAGTTGCAGTAGTTAGTTAGTTAGTTAGTTAGTTAGTTGCAGTAGTTAGT
The DNA here is from genome assembly GCA_038048925.1 of Garcialebias charrua. Lineage (NCBI taxonomy): Eukaryota > Metazoa > Chordata > Actinopteri > Cyprinodontiformes > Rivulidae > Garcialebias > Garcialebias charrua. The sequence goes on from JBBPBX010059291.1 coordinate 10,618, forward strand.
TAGTTAATTAGTTATTTAATTAGTTATTTAATTAGTTAGTTAGTTAGTTAGTTAGTTAGTTAGTTAGTTAGTTAGTTAGTTAGTTAGTTAGTTAGTTAGTTAGATAGTTAGTTAGTTAGATGACAGTGTCAGAGTGGCTCTGTTTTTATAGTGGTTACATTGTTAAAAACTAACGAGTGTGTAAAGTTTCAGACTCAGAACTGCACATGGATCATTTACAATAAAAGTGCATGTACAGTGGTGCTTGAAAGTTTGTGAACTCTTTATAATTTATTTATATTTCTGCATGAATATGACCTAAAACATCATCACATGTGCACACAAGTCCTAAAAGTAGATGAAGAGAACTGAGGTTGTGGGTTTTGGACCCGAGCATCTTCTCCAGCCTGATGAGCATCAACAACTGTTTTTCTGAGCTCCTCAGAAATCTCCTTTGTTCCTCCATGATCCACTTCCACCAACATGCTGTGAAGATCAGACTCTGATAGATCCTGTTCTTTAAATCAAACAGGGTGTCCACTCACACCTGATCATCATCCACTGATTGAAAACACCTGACTCTAATTTCACCTTCAAATTAACTGATCATCCTAGAGGTTCACATACTTTTACCATCACTAATATGTAATACTGGATACTTTTATTCAATAAATAAATGAACAAGTATAATATTTTATCTCATTTGTTTAACTGGTTCTTTTAATCTCCTTTTAGTAGTTATGTGAAGATCTCATGATGTTTTCATCACATATATGTAGAAATATAGAAGGTTATAAAGCGTTCACAAACTTTCAAGCACCACTGTAATCCATTTAAGAGTTGTGTAACATTAATGAATGAAGACAGTGATCAGCCATGCTCAGTTTTACTTCAACACCTGTGTCTGACCACCACTGTTTCTTGACTTCTGTCACTGTTCTGACCACAACAACTTCACAAACACTCTCACTTCTTTTATGCTTGGTGCTAACACCAGGACGTGCTTAACACAGTCTTATTGAAGAGTTTCTGAATTACTTTTCACAAAACTCCTCTTTTTTCCTGCATGTAGTTGTGTTCATGCAGAGAGGAGATTCACATGCAGGGCATGTGGAGGCATGGCGGGGTAGTTGTCTCGTGTGGGCTCAGTTCTCTGGTTGGAGAGGAGCTCTGATTCATGCACAGTTCTACACATCTGGATGTTTTGTGCCTACACTATTGTCATGATTTGCACATACACCATGTTTCTGTAGAAAATCTGCACAAGCCTTTGAACATGAGGCCACAGCTTTTTGTTAACAACAATTACAACACTGATAATTACAACCAATACAATACACAGCCTTGTGCTGATGGGACAGCCATTGTTCATGTGCTCACATTGTTGATCAGGAGCCAATGTATTAAAATAACAATCTGAACATTTATGAATATTATAAATGGTTCCAGACAGCCCTTCAGGTGTGAGGCACACACAACAAGTTGTCTCTTCTAATACCCAAAATCTTTACCGCTAACCTCAGCATCTAGAAACAGATGAGTTTAAAAGACCCTTTTCACTTATTCACAATGCATCCATGCAGAGGAGCCAAACGTTGTTTGGTGACATGCTGCTAAATGAAGTCTGCTGCACGGCGTCCGCCTCCGTGCCACAGTGTTGAGGTCTGATGAGAAATTCAGCGTGGAACAAAACTTTATCCACAGGCTGAGATTAGTCTGCTCGCAGGATGTCAGAGTAAAACACAAACTAACCCCACACTGCTGCCTCTGATAATCTGCTAAACAAAAGCTGAAACTAATGGTGTGTGATGAGGAGGATGAAGGTGAGTCTGTGGGGTGAGAGGAGATTCACACTATTGCATCATCAGGGGCCTCATGCATGAATCAGTGTGCAGCTTTCATGCTGAAAGTTGGTGTGGGGAAAACATGTGAGAAGTGCATGTGCACAGAAATATTCTGCTTGACCAAACCGTGCACGTGCACGTGCATGTGCTCACCTTTTACTCATACGTCTGGACAAAATGCTGAGCAGACACGAGACACTTCCAGTGGATTTACATATGCAAATGAAGCAGACATGTCCAGCACGAGGGATTATACTTGTCTATATGATCAGAAATGATGTCTACATGATCAGAAATGATGTCTACATGATCAGAAATGATGTCTACATGATCAGAAATGATGTCTACATGATCAGAAATGATGTCTACATGATCAGAAATGATGTCTACATGATCAGAAATGATGTCTACATGATCATAAATGATGTCTACATGATCAGAAATGATGTCTACATGATCAGAAATGATGTCTACATGATCAGAAATGATGTCTACATGATCAGAAATGATGTCTACATGATCAGAAATGATGTCTACATGATCAGAAATGATGTCTACATGATCAGAAATGATGTCTACATGATCAGAAATGATGTCTACATGATCAGAAATGATGTCTACATGATCAGAAATGATGTCTACATGATCAGAAATGATGTCTACATGATCAGAAATGATGTCTACATGATCAGAAATGATGTCTACATGATCAGAAATGATGTCTACATGATCAGAAATGATGTCTACATGATCAGAAATGATGTCTACATGATCAGAAATGATGTCTACATGATCAGAAATGATGTCTACATGATCAGAAATGATGTCTACATGATCAGAAATGATGTCTACATGATCAGAAATGATGTCTACATGATCATAAATGATGTCTACATGATCATAAATGATGTCTACATGATCATAAATGATGTCTACATGATCAGAAATGATGTCTACATGATCAGAAATGATGTCTACATGATCAGAAATGATGTCTACATGATCAGAAATGATGTCTACATGATCAGAAATGATGTCTACATGATCAGAAATGATGTCTACATGATCAGAAATGATGTCTACATGATCAGAAATGATGTCTACATGATCAGAAATGATGTCTACATGATCAGAAATGATGTCTACATGATCAGAAATGATGTCTACATGATCAGAAATGATGTCTACATGATCAGAAATGATGTCTACATGATCAGAAATGATGTCTACATGATCAGAAATGATGTCTACATGATCAGAAATGATGTCTACATGATCAGAAATGATGTCTACATGATCAGAAATGATGTCTACATGATCAGAAATGATGTCTACATGATCAGAAATGATGTCTACATGATCAGAAATGATGTCTACATGATCAGAAATGATGTCTACATGATCAGAAATGATGTCTACATGATCAGAAATGATGTCTACATGATCAGAAATGATGTCTACATGATCAGAAATGATGTCTACATGATCAGAAATGATGTCTACATGATCAGAAATGATGTCTACATGATCAGAAATGATGTCTACATGATCAGAAATGATGTCTACATGATCAGAAATGATGTCTACATGATCAGAAATGATGTCTACATGATCAGAAATGATGTCTACATGATCAGAAATGATGTCTACATGATCAGAAATGATGTCTACATGATCAGAAATGATGTCTACATGATCAGAAATGATGTCTACATGATCAGAAATGATGTCTACATGATCAGAAATGATGTCTACATGATTAGAAAATGGTGAATTTAATGGAACGTGAGTCTGTGTAGCAGTAGAGTCCGTCCTCCCATCCCATGCTTGCTGTTCTTATTGAGTTTGTGGATCATTACAAACACTTGGGAATGTTAATTGACGCACATCTCTCTTTTAAGCCACATGTTGAAATCTTGATGAAGAAACTGAAATTAAAACTGGATTTCTCTTTCAGAAATAGATCTTGCTTAATGCTGAATACAGGAAACACCTTGTAACTGCTACTTTTCCACTGGTCACTGACTATGGGGACATTATTTACATGAATGCTCCAGCCAGCTGCTTGCAGATGTTGGATGCTGTCTACCATGGAGCACTAAGATTCATAACTGGTTGTAACTACCGTACCATCCCTGCACTCTGTATTCACTGGTTAACTGGTCATCATTAACTACACATACTCTCTCACTGGTACATCTTCATCTTTAAATCACTCCTAGCTCTGCTGCCTGCTTGTACTGTATCTCTCCCCAAATCAAGTAAACTGCAGAGGGGGGTGGGGGTGGGTGTGGGGGATTGATAAAACTCAGAGAATTATTGATTAAATAGCTCAAGTAAAAAAAGGAGCAGTGCATCAACAGAGTGTTTCATCTTTACATGGATGAGGTCATCCACACAGCTGGCATGGTACAGCTCTGGAATGACTGAAACACCAGCTCAGTGTGTGTTGGTGTGATCCCAGAACAAGCTGCTGGTTCTTCTGTGGGTGGTGTCCTCCAGCAGCAGCAGCAGCACATTGCTCCACAGCACTACAGTGTACACCATGTTGACCTGAGGAATCATCACATGGGACTATTTATCAATCTAAGAAATGATCCAACATCATTTTCTCCTCCGTGACAATTCACATGCATTCTATGTGTCTGTGCACCTCACCAGCACGCTGTCAGCAACACATGTTTACAACTGCACATGAAAAGAAACTTTAATTTTACTTTGGAGTGAAGCTGTTTGATCATTTTGAGGCATGTAACATGTGATGTATGAGATTCAATGTGTTTTGATTTCAACCTAAAATGCTCAAACTCTTGAGAAAATGTTGCATTTAAAAGGTTGGCTGACATGATTTTTGAACTTTGCATAAATTGTTACAACATACAGTATATACAGTATCTTTTGTCATTCAACTATGTTCGGTGTTGCAAACAAATTGATAATTTAATGAAAATTCGTTTAAAAAGTGAGTTTAAAATTCGCGCTGTGTTTCTTCATGTGACATCCAGGTACTTCTGCTTGCTAACTTTGTGACGTCAGCGCAGGAATGTCTCCTAGAATGCCCCTTTTACATAACAATAGCACACATTATATAAACCAACAAATTTAGCAATCCAAGTGAAGATTTGAGTGATTTGTCTTCAGTTTGGGAAGCAGAAGTTAGTTCAGGGGGTTAAACAAGAAACATCAGGTTCTGCCTTACTGTTCAGGTGGAGCGAGGTGGGACAGCTTTGTTTGTTTTGTCCAGTCTTGACGAAGTATTTCATCTTTCGGGAAAGTGAAAAGGCTCACTTGTTCACTGATGATATTAGAACACCCAAATGCGACACAACGTAACAGCATTTTTCAAGTTATACAAAAAAAAAAAAGGCGAACGTGCAAAAAATGAATCTGCGTTCTATGTGCAGCCGCAGAGTGAAAGTCCTGCGATGACGTCACAGATGTTGCATTCGCGTGTAATCGGATTTCCCGTGAATAAACACAGCGCGAATTTTAAACTCACTTTTTAAACGAATTTTCATTAAATTATCATTTTGTTTGCAACAACGAACATAGTTGAATGATAAAAGATATATATGTTGAGCCATTTTAAGAAAAGTTCAAACATGATGTCACCCCACCTTTAAATACCCCCTGTGTTCATGAAACTAAAATGTGACTCATTTAGGTGTAGTTAGTTGAGTTTCAGTAGTTTGTAGTTTGATATTGTTCAGTGAAAAAGTTTGTGTGGAGGTAAGCACATCCTCACGGCAGCTGATCTGATCCACATTTGAAGTTCTCTCAAGATGGAAACACAACAAATCAACTTCAACCAACCCAACAATGACTACAACTCGTTTGTGTCACCTGTTAACAAAATATATCCCAAAACATTGGACAGATTGTAATGAAACTCTCAGAAACTACAAGTTCATCTACAGCTGATTAACTTCTGGAGTCAGCTCTATACAAGGTGGCCACCACAGCTCATACATGAGCCAACACTAAAAGGCTTCAGCTCAGTCACGTTGACAGATAGAGAGACTAACGGGAGCAGCAGTGACCGTGTTTCCATCTATTTTCAATTCGAATTTTGAGCGAATTTTTGAAAACTCGCAAAAATGTAAATAAAAATTAATATGAATCAGAAGTGTTTCCATCAACTGGCTTGAAGTGCATCCACCAGGCCACGCAAAGCGGCATTACGTCAGACGTCAGCGTTACGCACAGTAAACAGGAAGTAGCGGTTGAAAACAGGAACCGAACCACACATCTCGGCAAAATGGAGAGAATATTTCAGGTATGTGTTGCTATCGGGTAAGTTGTATTTATTCTGTCATGCCAACTAGTTTTAGCGATGTTACAGCAGGAAACAGCTGATCAGTCACATGACGTGAATGTTCGCTACGTCAGAACTGAGTCGGCAAATCTGTTTCCATCTCTCGTTTTGCGCATCAGCTCTGTTTCGAAAAACCCCAAAACCACCTCAAGCGAGCGTATCAACTTTTTTGCGAATTAGAGGAAGTTAATTCGAATCGTGCCATTTCCATTCACCTTTTCTGATGCGATACTTCAAAATGCGCATCAAGAAACCTTGATGGAAACACGGCTAGTGACTCAGAACAGATGCTGAATGCTAAAAAAAATCCTGCAAGGTTTTTTTTTTTTTTTTTGTTAGATTATTTTGCAGGGCAGCAGGAGGTACGTTTTATTTTAAGGAATGCTAGTTCATTTAGGTTGGAGTTTTATATCACAGTCTTTAAATATGTAGAATGATGCTGATTCACAGCTTTTAAGTTGAAGGATGGGTCAGAGCTTCCTAAACTTTTGGTCTGTTTATTGTTTTCACCTGTTAAACGTGTAAGTCACTTGCATATTGGAACACTTATTTGAAGAGGTGGAAAGAGTACTGAACGTTTGCATTCAATTACAACTGTTACACTGCTTAAACTGTACTCAAATACAAGTAAAAGTACTGGTGTTATAATAACATTTAAGTAAAAGTACAAATCTGATCAGCTGTGTCAGTTCAGAAGAATATCTCACAGACAGGAAATAAATAAATGGTTGGATCAAAAAGTAAAATAAACAGGGGTGGGGGGCATCAGGAGCCGAGCTGCAGGAGGAGCAGCTGCTTTATCAGCTGAGGAGGTGCATGTTGGGTCAAACAGGCCTGACGAGACGATCAGCAGGGAGACGCAGATGGAGCCTGAAGATTTGGCTTCTTAAGCAGCCTCTCCATGCCGAAGGTGGAGTACAGACTACTTTCATCCTGTGCCAGAGAGCTAAAATGATCTTTAAATACTCGTTTTCCTTTTTAAATCATTTCTCAAGGTGTTCTAATATTGACATCGGAGCAGTTATTTCCATGCACGATGGTTAGGAACAGCTGCAGTTATTAAAACCCTCCAAACATAAAAATATCAAACAAACTAATCAAACAGAAACAAAGTTTAAAAATCTGCCTCTACTGTATATTGACTTAATCATGTATAAATCTGTATTTTCATTGTTGGTTTGCTGGTGTTGTATTTGTTGAAGTGTTTTCAGTTTTTCAGGCTTAAAATGCTTTTGATTTGTGGTTAAGCAGGGTTTGAAAAATGCATGAGCTGTGCCCATCCTCACTGCACACTCATCATCTGTGCATCTGTGCCGCTCCGCGTGCACACATCAACATTCCAGGAAAAAGATCAAGATGGCACAAATGAGTTCAGCAACACAAGAAGGCCTGGCAGCTCTCAGAGCATAACGGTGACGGATGATCACCAGAAAAGAAAGAAAGCTTTCACAACAACCAGCCAAGTCCGACAAATCAGCAGCAAAGTTTGAAGAGGAGATCGACCACAAACTGAGCAAATAAAAAGGTGACGTTTATCTCCAGAACATTATTCAGGCAGCTGAATTCAGATTTCGTTCTAGAAGAATCACAAGAAAAAACATGCATGGAAAAAGTTTGCAAAAGCTTTTAATATGAATTAGCTTTATTTGTACGCGTGATGCTGAGAACATGCAAGACCTCTAGTTAGAGCCTGGACGACATGCAAGTTTTAATACCTATAATGGGAGGGGAGGGTTAATGCTGATAACTGATATAATGGCAGAATTTTTTTTAGCTTTTTCCACCCCCAAGAATCTAAGAAAATATCGAGTGGAGCGGGGCTTGTTTATTTAACATAGCTGTTAGCAACGATGAAGCTAAGCTAATCCAATTACTGTAGTCCCACAGTAGGTTAACAAGTGGTGCACTGGTCACAAAAACACTTTTAATGTACGTTTGTAGGAGGTGGTGAAGAGACGACACAGGAGACGGGATGCAGATCTTCACTTTAATCAACTCCTACTAAAAACTGGCGGGAAGCACCCAACACCGCCTTATATATCCAACCTCTCACCATACAACATCCGGTCCTCTGGACCTTCACAATAAAACATCCTGTAACGCCTTCGGTCCACTGGGTGTGAGTAGAGCCCCCTAGTGGTCCACCACACACGCCCCCCCAGAACACCCAGTAAGGTCCATCACTAGTCCCGCATTTTAGGTTTGATCAAACGACCAGAACGGCTGAACCTGGGCCCTGCAGAACCAGTCTGATGAAGTGGAGGGCTACGAGGAGGGTCTGCAGAAGATTCGGGCTCCAATGGACGTTGAGAGTTTCCGGAAGAAGGACCGCCGTCCGTTAATAATGTGGATGGAGGTCTGCCTCTGCGAGGAGCTTGGGCCGTAACAACCTGATCATCTGACATAACATGAGCTGGTTTAAGCCTATCAATACAGACAGTCTCAGTACGACCCCCTAAATCCAAAATGAAATGTTTCGGACCTGGTTGAAGAACTCGAAACGGTCCATCATACAAAGGCTGTAGTGGTGTCCTGTGTGCATTGTGTTTGACAAAAACAAATTTAGAGGACTCCAGACTCTTAGGGACAAATGACTGCGGTAAACAATGGTGTACCGGACCGGGGACACGAAAAGGGGCCTCCTGAGGTGAAAGATGGAGCAACGGTGGAGCGAACTGTGGTGAGGGTACCTCAGGTAAAAACTCACCGGGGACGCGCACAGGCTGACCGAAAACCAGTTCAGCCGGGGAAGAGCTCAGGTCCTCTTTGGTTGCGGTACGTAAACCCAACAAAACCCAGGGAAGACGGTCAATCCAGTTGTCACCGGTCAATGCAGCACGAAGTGCAGCTTTCAATGACCTGTGAAACCGTTCACACAAACCATTAGCTTGGGGGTTGTAAGCGGTGGTCCTGTGAACGTTAGTCCCCAGACCCTTGGCCATGGTAGACCAAAGCTCAGAAACAAACTGCGGGCCCCTGTCCGATGTAATGTCTGAAGGGGGGCCAAAACGCGCAACCCAGGTAGACAAAAATGCCCGGGCCACCACTGCAGATGTTGTGGATGTCAGAGGAACCACCTCAGGCCACCTGGTGGTCCGGTCTATCATAGTCAGCAGATGAGTAAAACCCTGTGATGGAGGCAGAGGGCCCACCAGGTCTACGTGCACATGATCAAACCGCCGACCTGGGATGGAGAAAGGTTCCAAAGGTGCTTTGGTGTGCCTGTTAACCTTAGCACGCTGGCATGGGACACACGCTGCTGCCCACTCCTTAACTGCTTTACGCAGACCGGGCCAAACAAACTTTGAGCTGACCAGTTTCACAGAGGCTCTAACGCCCGGATGAGAAAGGGAATGCAAGGAGTCAAAAACGCGGCGTCGCCATGAAACTGGAACCAGAGGGCGGGGCCTGCCCGTAGATACGTCACAGAGCAGGAGAGGACCTCCGTCATTCACCTGCCGTTCCTCCAACTCGAGGCCTGTGGGGCCGGACTGGAGCTCGAGTATTTCTGCGTCGCTACGTTGGTCCGCAGCCATAGCAGAAAAATCGATGCCAACGTACACGGGAGAGATCAGCACCCGGGAGAGACAGTCGGCCACCACGTTGGATTTTCCAGCCACATGCTGAATGTCTGTAGTAAATTCAGACACCGCTGCGAGGTGGCGTTGCTGGCGAGCAGACCAGGGGTCAGAAATTTTCGACATAGCAAACACCAAGGGTTTGTGGTCAACGTATGCAGTGAACTGGCGGCCCTCCAGGAAAAACCTGAAATGGCGTGTGGCCAGGTAAAGCGCCAGCAACTCTCTGTCAAAAACACTGTATTTAAGCTCATTGTCCCGCAGCGTACGGCTGAAAAATGCAAGCGGCTGCCAAACCCCGGAAACCTGCTGTTCTAACACAGCCCCCACCGCAACATCAGATGCGTCGGTTGTTAAAGCTATTTGCGCCGCTGGGGATGGATGGGCCAAAAGGGCAGCAGTGGCCAGTGCAGCTTTAGCATCACCAAATGCCTGTAGGCGTTCTGGTGTCCAGTCCACGCTGTCGTTGGGCTTTTTCTTTTTCAGCGCTCCATAGAGCGGACGCAGCAGTTGTGCTGCCCTGGGGAGGAAACGGTTATAGAAATTAACCATTCCCAAAAATTCTTGTAGCGCTTTAACAGACTGGGGCTGTGGGAAATCGGACACCGCCTGCACTTTGTCTGGTAACGGGACAGCACCACTGGCAGAAATGCGGTGGCCCAAAAAGTCAATGACTGGCAGCCCAAACTGGCATTTGGCTGTATTTACAATCAGGCCATGTGCTGCTAGGCGCTGAAAAACCTCACGGAGGTGGGACATGTGCTGCTCAGCCGAGCTGCTAGCCACCAGGATGTCGTCCAGGTACACAAATACGAAGGACAGACCCCTTAGGACTGAATCCATCAACCGCTGAAATGTTTGTGCTGCACCTTTAAGACCAAAAGGCATGCGCAAAAACTCAAACAGGCCAAAAGGCGTGATAACAGCGGTCTTAGGGACATCCTCCACATGCACAGGAACCTGGTGGTACCCCCGTACTAAATCTACTTTAGAAAAAATGGAGGTCCCAGCCAGGTGAACTGAAAAATCCTGGATGTGGGGGATGGGATAACGATCGTTTTCTGTGATGTTATTAAGGCGGCGGAAATCCCCACATGGTCGCCATTTGCCGTCTGCCTTGGGCACCATGTGCAGGGGAGAGGCCCACGGACTTTTTGAATGCTGCACGATGCCTAAACGCTCCATGTTCATTAAACTCTGAAAGCTATGTGACTTTGTTAATGGTAAATGGAGCTTATTTATACAGTATAGCACTTTCCAGCCCCCTGTGAGGAGCCCCAAAGCGCTTTACAATACCAACCATCCACCCATCCATTCAGACATTCATACACCGGTAGTGGTAGCCTGCCTTGCAAGGCGCCATCCGGACCTACCGGGAGCAATTTGGGGTTAAGTGTCTTGCCCAGGGACACAACAACACATGGTGGGCGGATGCGGGATTCGAACCTCCAACCTTCCGATCGGGGGTCGACTGCCATTACCACT
>JBBPBX010059292.1:0-16446 GCA_038048925.1 Garcialebias charrua
GTGCTGGGAGAGAGGGCAATCATAATGAAAAGTGGTAACTCCTCAGAGAGCGAGTGCGAAAGAAATGTCTAAGGGCCAGTAATGAGATCGTCTGACTAGCGAGTTGCTATAGCAACCACCACAGTATTACTATACACCACACTGTATGAATGAGAGAGAGGCCATTTATTGTGGCTACAAGTGGGTGGGTCAAAGAGAAGAAGAAAGGCAACTCAGTGTTAAATATATGATTTGTTAAGTTCAATCTAATTCTCCAATTTTTTTAATCATGTACGGACTGTAATGCACAGTAACTTTGTTCTTAAAGCTCCGCTGAAATCATCTTTTAACTTTCCATAAAATGGCACAACATATATATATATATATATTAAGATTGACCTCTGATCGTTTTTGCTAAAACAATGTGAAATTAATGAAAATTCCTCTCCAAAATAGTTTAAAATTAGCGCTGTTTTTTTACACGGTAAATTCGGGTTTTTCCGGTCACGTGATTGTGACGTCACATACAGATCTCTGCTCCAACGGCACATTTAATACAATGGAGAAAGATCCAAACGCATCCGTCGAATTTAGCCATTTAAAACTTTAGATTTTAGCGATTTGGCTTCAGTTCGTGAAGAAGAAGTTATTTTGAGTGATAAACAACAAACAGCAAAGTTTCTTTTGTCCGTGTTGCTTTTTTTTTCAGGAGAGGTTTCACATACATGAAGTGAGCACCAGATGTCAGCAAAGCTATCGTGATAACTCTTACAGAGCACTGTAGAGTGCTCTGCTTTGCCAGAAGGTCCGGGGTTCGATCCCCAGTCACTGCATACCTCGTTGTGTCCCTGGGCAAGACACTTAACCCCGAGTTGCTCCCGGTAGGACTGGATGGCACCTTGCATGGTAGCTTACCGCTATCGTTGTATGAATGTGTGTATGAATGGGTAGATGGCTGGTACTGTGAAGCGCTTTGGGGCCCCTCATAGGGGCCCCAAAACTGGGCTGGAAAGCGCTATATAAGTAAGCTCCATTTACCATTTAGTCTACGGAGGGAAAGAAAGTCACAGTCACAAGGCGTTTCCTAGCATTCAGAGTTAGACAGGATCTATTTCTGAAAAAGAAACCCAATTTAACTTTATTTCCTAACCAGGTTTCCCAAATGGAGCTTAAAAGGGAGATGTGAGTCAACCAAGATACCCAAATATTTGTAGGAATCAACAAACTCAATAGGAACACCATTCGAGGATAAAATCAAAGGAAGAACTGCTGGGATTGACTTCCTGTTTGAAAAAAGCCTCCCCTTTGGTTTTGTCGGTGTTTAGGACAAGTTTGAGACAGAACAAATCTGACTGGATGATGTCGAAAGCGGATTGCAAAAGCTGGAAACTCTTAGCAACTGTTTTAACGTGACAATAAGCAACTGTATCATGAGCATAGAAATGTAAGGATGCATCAGGGATGCTCTAACCTACACTACCTATGTACCGGTAGATTGTGAAGAGGGTGGCTACTAAGACAGAGCCTTGTGGTACACCATTGTTGACAGTTAAATAACTGGAGGAAGTACCATTATGTTGAACTGACATATATTAATGTCGAGTTTAAAAATGATGTACTCGTTCAACCCCTAGAACTGACACATTGTCTCTGATCTGAAAGATAGTTAGAAAACCAACCAATGGTGTGCTCTGAGAAAGCAATTTCTGAGAGCTTATGACATAAGATGTCATGATCCACAGTGTCAAAAGCTTTAGGCGGGTCTTAGTACAGCACAATAATCCTTAATATCCAATGCTTCAACAATGTCATTAAAAACCTTCAGCGAAGCAGTCATTGTATTGTGTTATACCCAATGTACCGTATACAGTATACTGTATATCCACAGTTATACCCGCTGCATATAATATACCCATTGTCCCTCCCTGGACATGTCCAAATCACTGTCCCTCCTCTGGATATGTCCAAACCATCTCAGTCTGGCCCCTCTAACTTTATTTCTGAGTTTTTCAACTTGTGCTGTACCTCTGATGATCTCATTCCTAATCCTATCCATCCGTGTCACCAAAGGTGGGCGCTAAAGCGCTAATCCACTTATAGCGGACCCAGAGCCATATATATAGAGAGTTCCGACACTCTTTGATCTCGCCGACAGGCGGTCAATCGTTCCAAACAACGGCTATGGAAACCTTGTGGAGCTGCGCCCTCTGGCGGCGATGGAGCGCTACTGCAGGCAGCTTCAGACTGTAACCAGAGCCATGGAACAAATCGCCCCCTCCATGACCCACGTGACTTCCGCATTCCATTCTTACAATGGAACTCTATGGGAGTGTCGCAACTCTCACTTTATATGGCTCTGAGCGGACTAAAATATTTGTTAGCGTTATAGCAGATTGACTAACTTTTATAATTCATAAGCGGATTTGCGCTATTTTTTATTTAAAATGCAGTACTGCTAATAATTAATTATCTATCAGTAAAAATGAAAAAACGTATTTACGGGCTGTTAAATCAACTGGACGACTGCTCACGGACCATATCCTGTCACCGCCGGATGTGGTCCGTGAACAAAAGCGGTCCCCGCCCTAAGGCGGGGCTACAGAGAGCACTCTCTTTATAGCAATTAGCAGCCAGTGTGTTACTCTGCAGCCTTATTGCTTGTTTTCGAAGAGTCAGACGAAGAGTTTTTAACATGGAGGGTGAACTTATGGATGTTTCTCAGCGGCCTACGCGACGCGTCAGCGCCTCATTTGCCCTGTTCAAAATGGCGACGGCCACAGAAGCGAAGGACTTTACAAGAAAACACGGTAAAAACAATTATTTCTTTGCTGAGAAAAAATATATTTCTTAGCTGACTTTATAGCACAAGGTTTTTCTGAGCTTAACCGTTTCACGAAATGGTCAAATCTGCTGGATTTAAAAAAGTAGTTCGCCATTTGCCCTGTTCAAAATGGCGACGGCCACAGAAGCTAAGGACTTTACAAGAAAACACGGTAAAAACAATTATTTCTTTGCTGAGAAAAAATATATTTCTTAGCTGACTTTATAGCACAAGGTTTTTCTGAGCTTAACCGTTTCACGAAATGGTCAAATCTGCTGGATTAAAAAAAGTAGTTCGCCATTTGCACATTAGCGCGTTAGCATTTAGCTTCCGCTAGCTTTGCTAATACATAAGCGCTTTTGAAATTGCGGACCTAAATTAATTAATAAGCGCTTTAGAAATAGCGGAACTGATTTTTGGATTAGCGCTGCCCAGCACTGCTTGTCACTTCTAAGGAGAACCTCAGCATCGTCATTTCTGCCACGTCCAGTTCTTTCTCCTGTCTTTATGTCAGTGGCACTGCCGTTTCATTCAACCTTTATTTAGTCAGGTAAATCTTATTGAGCCTCGAGGGCTCATTTACGAAAGCGACCTGCTACAAACTAAAGAATGATGAACATCAATGATACAAATACATTAAACAATAAACAAAAGAAAAGAAAAAGTAGCAAAAAGTAGCAAAAACATAAGGTAGATGTACAAAAAAAATCAAAGACAGGAACATATCTGCATTGGTTTTTGCCAGGATTCCAACAGATTCTGAAAACCATCCAGAGAGGTCAGGGCCGAGATCTTCAGATCTTTTTGCCTTCAGACCATACAACATAGCTGGTCTCACCACTTTCTTGTAAACTTTTCCTTTGACCTTTGTTGACACCCTTTTATGGCAAGTCACTCCTGAAACTTTTTGGAGAAGAGCTTGAACTCCTTGAAGAGACTTCTGAGCCGAGCATTTGTAATGTCTAATTTGCCAAACAGGAATCCAGGTGGGTACAAGTTAACCCTGCTTTGTAGTTTGATCGGTTTGTAAGCATTGAGCTCCCCCAGCTTTTAGCTGAGCTGCAGATCTGATTACTGTGGTCTCTTTACAAAGTCTGCTTCCACCACCTGCTCCCACTCCACTCTTTCAGTCTTTAATAAACCATCATCACTGAAGAGTAAGATATTTTGCATGTCTATCAATGAGGAAAATCAAGTTTATAAAAAAAAAAGTAGAGTTTAAACACAATAAAACTAACTTTAATAAAACAGGAGTGTATTTTCTTTATGTTACAGAGGAGGATATTATTGTTGCTAGGAATGTAAAACATGTTCTTCCCCATTTTCTGTAAAACTTGCCTTTTTGGGCACAGTTTGTTCATGTGACACCGGCCCACGGGCAACGAACATTTCCTTCCTCTGAGGAAGTACTGGTTCATGTGAGCCCCGGAGACAGGAGGCCGTGTGGGTCAGCGATAATCAAACTGAAAGGACAATACTACAGATAGGTTAGAGCGAGCTAACACGCATGCCTGGTTAGACAGTGAGAGCCTGCAGGAACTGTTCATGAATACACACTCAGGCTGCGGGGTCAACAACAAAACACCCAGATAAGAAGTCCAGACATGCTACTTCCACTTTTTGGTGTTGGGGTGGGTTGCGTGTTAGTACCAGAAAAAAAACAAAGACACAAAGGTTTGTAGACAAAATGAGCAGACATTATTCACAATTTCTAAGTTTTAAGTTACGTGGGATTGTGTGAAGCATAATGTCAAATGCTTTAAAAATGTTTTGTCAACATTTATATGCACTTGCACATTATGTTTCTAAACCTTTAGCAGAAAAGTGTTTGAACGGTCACAAGAATGTTTTACAGTATTTTCATCTCCTCTGGGGGAAGACTGAGTGAGGTCAGTGGGGAAGGATGATGGGAGGAGGAGGAAGGGTGGACCAGTCACTGACACTCCGTCAGATTTAGAGACATACTGACCTCATTTTGCTCTTCTTGTACTAGCAGACAAGTTACATAATTATACCATGATGACCGGCAGTGCTAAAGATTCAAACAGTGTAATTATTATCCACTTTCTGTTGTTAATTCTGCAAGTTCAAATGGTTCAAAAATGAAGAAAGTACATTTTCAGAATAGACAAATATGTGAATTAAAAAACAAGTATTTTGAATTTTAAATATTTTAAGAACAGAAATTTGTGTTGATATTTTTTGCATATGTTGAGTATCTAAAAAAGCTAAGTCTGGTCCTCTGGACATTCAAAAATAAAAAAACAAAAGCAAAAAAAAACTGTAGAAACGTTTCGTCTTTCGTCCGAAAAACGAAACGTTTCTACTGTTTATTTATTTATTTGAATGTCCAGAAGAACAGACTTAGCTTTTTTTAGATTTTTCTACCTGGAATATTGAGCATGCATCAGGGCATATGTTGAGTACCATCTTTCTGCTGGTAATAGTTCATAGCTAATCTTGAATGTGTTTTCTATATTGCAAAATTAAGCTATGAAGAGTACAACGTAACTATCTATGATTTAATGTATTAAAAAAATGCATGAATTCATAAAGCACAAAGAAATAAAAGTATGCCGTATTGGTGAATTTACAGGTACAATAAATACAGTAGGTAAGACATAAACTGATAATCTGAGACTATTTAATAAAATTTAAAACTTTTGCTCTTTTTTTTTTTACACTGATAGTGAGCTTCAGTCATTTATGCTCAGTTTAAAGGGGTTACATGATGAGATTATTGCTAATCCTGCAGTCCAAGTAACACCCACAAGAGTTTGCACTAATTTATTTCTGGTTTTGTTAAACATCTAAAAGGAAAGGCAGTTTAATTTATATTTTGTTTTTCACACGCATGGCAACTCAATGTGTTGCACATTAAAAACAACTGGAAAAGAATCAAGAGTGACAAAAACAAAAAGTACATTTAAGCGTGGACTATTCTAAAAGTTTGTTTCAAAAGTCATTCTATTTTTTTTTTAGTTCTCTCAAAGTAAAAACAACAACAAAAATTTAGAAAGCTATTTTCACCGTTGTCATGAGATTCATCATGAAACGAAGCCAAGTCATGAGGCAGAACACAAACTAAATGTGGCACATTTTAAAATTCTAGAGAACCTTTTATAAAGAAAGCAGGTGAACGTGTGAGAGTACAGCCTTCTGCAGCTTCCAGATCCAAGATGGCTGCTAATCAGCAGCACCTGCAGACCATCTCACTAACGAGGATCCCTCCATGCATCAGGCTGCAGAAGAGCTCTACTCTCGCTGGAGCATTACCAATGCTGCATGGTTTTTATGCTACTGGCCAAGTTATTCTCCTGAGTGACTATTACAATCATTGTCTGATCGTTCTGCTTTGTCTCTCAAGTGCCTCAGTGTCCTGGTCTCCCTGAATTACAGTGTATCTCTATGTCCCTTGCCCTCCAGCCTCCTGCCTCACTCGTGTCCAGGTCCTGGAACCTCTTTGGTCTGTCCTCCCAAGACGAGAAAAGCCTAAAAAAAAATTGTAAGATAAGAAATACCTCTTTCAAATCCTCATTCACCAAGAAATACCTACCTGACCCCTCTCCTTGCTCCTCAGGGTTCCAGAGGATCTCCCTTGTACATTATTATTTATTCACTGTAAAAAAAAAAAATGCTGTTAATCCTTTTAAGTGTGGAGTCTTGACTCGTTCTGGTTTCATACTATCTGGGCTCCCTGTGATCATAACAAACGGTTTCTATAAAGTTTTGAAGAAAAATCTACAACAGATATCAGGAACAAGTTTTTGTTTTTTGCTTTTTTTCTTCTTCTACACTGATAATGTGTGTTGTTTTTCATTCAGGATAAGTTTCTTCCACAATCATTTAACTACTGTGTAAGTCATAATTTCTAATAACTGCCAAATGCTTTTTTATTTTTTTTCACCTATCATTGAATGAATAAGTAAACAACACAACCTCAGGATGTTTTGTTTTCCAAAAGCAGAGAGAATGACATAAATGCCGTTTCTATCTATGCTCTTATCAGACTTGGAACGGAGGACGCAGGCTGCCCTTCCTTGTCCCCGTGACTACAGCCTCTTTTAGGAATTTGGGGCCACTGTTACCATTGTGCTGTCCTACAGGAAGTACGGTTCACTGCTCACTCCCAGCATTCAGTGGGTTTCCTGTGTCAGGTTACCATGTCCTGTGTTTATTTTCTTTGCTTTTGTCTGTATCCACCCTATAGGATTTTTCCAGCATCCACAAACCATACAAAGGAGAGGATGGCACCATCTCAAGCTATTGAGATAAGAAGTTAATAACAGAGTTTTGCATTGTCTTACCGTGCTCTAAATGTTTCTGCTGTCAGGTAATGTGCCAGAAGCTATACCAAAAGAATATAAGGGTCCAATGTGAAATGGATTTTAATTTGAAAATTCATAAAGAACAAAAATATATGACGTTAAAGGGAAAAAAAAACTAGGATATGTGTGAGAAGGGTGAACAGTTTTATATTTTAAATACTCGCGTGTCAAAGTTCTGCAGGAAAGTTCTCCTCCCACCTTCCCTGAAAAGAACCCTAATCGATTTTAAATTAAACAGTTCATTCATTAGACATTGTCTTTGACAGATAAGCTTGCTACACCCTGAGAAAAAGGCAGAATGAAATACTTTAAACTCTTCAAAGTAATTATTGCTCAGCTTTTTTTCTTCTCGACTCTTCTAAAACAAACAGCTTTGGAAAACTTCGAAGGGTGTGATTGATAGAGAGCATGAATGATGTATAAAGTCTATTTTGCTGAGATCAATACTGAATTTCATTAGAACACACCTTGTGCACACACAAATATACACACACACGCTTCTCTTACTTGGGGCATTGCAGTGTTTTTCGTTGCTACAAGCTCCCTATATTGTACTTTCACTGATGAACATACAGTAACAAGGTGAGTATACGTCTGTTGTGATCTTATATTGGTGCCTCTAAACAAGGAGCCCTGTCCAACGCTGAGCCCTACATTAGTTACAATGATACGTCTTGACTCCACAAAGTGTTCACCTGCATGCTAAGCACTGACCTCTCAACCAAAGTAACGCTGTCCTCTTCATTTAGCCCTGCAATTTCCCCAAGAGGATGGCTCACCTCTGCTGTCCTTGCATGCAAACGTCTTTATGCTCCCAGTGATGACTCCTGCGTTAACGTCCTGCACCTTCAAAGGGGAGAGGGACTTGAAAACAGGAGGTGGATCTACAACCATTTGGTGCATTTATAGAAGTGTATGCTTTGTACACGTTTGGAAAAAGTAAAACTCCCATATCCTAACAAGGACTTATACATTATCATTTATCATGTGATCTCTGTGTAGAAATTTAAACCTTCCATCTTTCCATCACTCTCTTTTTTGTCGCATTCCTGTCCCCACTGCCATAGTTTTGTTTCCACGCTCTGTTTTTGTTCTCCTGTTCACGTTGAAGCTCTGCTCCTATCACCCTATGCCATGCGACATAGGGGACGAGATGGTGTAGAGGCAGGGCAGCCGGCTCAGGACCGGAAGGTCCCGGGTTCGATCCCCGGTCACTGCATACCTCGTTGTGTCCCTGGGCAAGACACTTAACCCTGAGTTGCTCCTGGTAGGACTGGTAGCGCCTTGCATAGCAGGCTACCGGTGTATGGATGTGTGTATGAATGGGTGGATGGCTGGTACTGTGAAGCGCTTTGGGGCCCCTAATATGGGACTGGAAAGCGCTATACAAGTAAGCTCCATTTACCATTTACCATGCCCACTTTGCTTCACCCCTATAATCAGCTTCATCTCATGCACTTGTTCTCCTCCCAATTTAAGCCCCAAGCTCTCACTCGCTTGTTGTCAGATTATGAACTCTCTGATAGTAGATGCCATGCCATAGTCTCATTTGCCTGTCTTGTTATGACTCCACGCCTGTCTTCTGGATTCCTTGCATTACCTGACCCTTGCCTGATTTGGATTCTGCTTTCTGACCACGGTACCGATCCTGTGTTATTACCATCACGACTACACCTTATGGATCACGTTTTGGATCTGTCTTTGGATTTCTGCTCAACGGTTCTTGACCCTGCTCACTCTACTGGACTTCGTATGGAAAGGACAATCCCTAAAGTTACACTCTGCATAATCCACTCTCTCTGTTACAGCCTGCTCACAGCACATGACGGCAGCATTGTCATTCCCCTACCTGTTACGGTAACACGACCCGTAGTGTACTTCCGGGTCGCACGGATCGCCATTGTTTATTGATAAAATCTGTTTTAATTTACTTTGAAAAGTACGTGTTCTATCGCTGCCGTCTTCATGTAGCTAATTTATGCCACTCGTATTTCCGTTACAAATCATCGGTTAAGATTACATGTGATGCATTAGACCTGACCCACAGCGTGGGCTGAATGAGAAAAGCCCTGCAAGATACAGAATTAATTATTCCCATGGTGAAACAGTGCCATCAGTGGTGAAGCTGCATATCATTTTAACCATGATGTAAGCATGTCAGTGATTTTAATGGAAATATGAGTGGCATAAATTTGCAACATGAAAATTGGCAGATATGGCACACATACTTTTCTAAGTAAATTAAGATGTTCTTATTCATGAACATAATTATACCATTAGATTTTCCTTAATTTAGCATATTCATTGGCAATCTGTGTGACCCAGAAGTATTCCTTTTAGCGCATGTGCAAATGAGCTACACTACGGATTGGCTTCCAGAACAGACAAGCCTCACCAGCTCTCTGAAGGAGTCCCTTTCTTACTCAACTGTGAAGGTTACAGACTGCCATTACAAAACCCTGAACTTTCACACACAAAAAAAAAACAAGTTCAATACCATCTCTACAAACTGGATCCATCCCCAGACTCAGACCTTCACCAGCAGCAATATTTCAATAAATCTGTTAAACCTTTCCTGTTGTTCAGTGCCATGCACAATTTCTAAAACCCAATCTTGTCACCTTTCTTCAACTTATCTGAGGCCAGGTTGTTTGGTCACAGGTCCAGGAGAACAATCCCTCTACAGAATCTCTTTTAGATGACAGTGGGCTTTGATTAACCTAATGATGGGGCCATATGGTTTAAGGCATTAATCCCTGGTAGGATCTCCCATGGGATGTTGGCCTTACATAAAGAATCACACTAAGATATATTTGAAGACTTTGATGAAGGAGGACCACATTGAACAGGTTACCTCACCCAGAATCAAAAAGCAGGTTACTCTTCTGTAATCAGACTCACAGGATTTGAATGGGGACTCACCAGAAAACATTTGGTGGAAGCACATTGGTTTCAGTGGCTCAGCAGGGCAAAGCCTAAAAAAGCTGAAGGACTTCATCTCCATGTGAGCCCCACTACCTGTAAGAAGTTCAAGTCAGGTGATGTGCAAGCTGGGTGCCAGGCAACAGCAGGGTTCTGAGCGTGCTAATTCCTGACGTCGAAAATTTGACTCTAGAATATTTTTTTTTCTGTAATAAAATTTCTGAGATAGGGAGGAGTCATGGTTCAGAGGTTAAAGAAGGTAGGCTTGTGATCGTAAGGTTGCCGGTTCAACTCCCCATACCAACATCAAAATGTGGGTGGGAAAGGTGAAACACCCACATCCACCTCCACCCTAATTTGCCTCACTCCGGGCCCTTGAACAAGACCTTTAACCATCTGCGCCCTCCACCCCCAGGCACCCTATGGCAGCTCTCTGCTCCACACAGAGGGCTGTGATAGATTGTTTATGTGTGGTTGCATCAGGAAGGGCATCTAGCATAAAAGCAATTGCCAAGTCTTTGTGTGAGTTAGTTCGCTGTGGCATCCCCTGAAGAAGGGACTAACCAAAAGAAAAGAAAAAAAAAATCTGAGATCCTGGACACATATTTGATTCAAACTTTGGGCTCTATTTGCAAATACCGGTAGTTTGGAGAAAATTGTCTTGAATAAATTTAAAATCTATAGTTATTGTGTTTGATTTTCCCTAGATAAATACATTAGATCAAAATTAAATGTAACAACCTCTTGCTTGAGAAATAAAGGAGTTCTTAAGATTTTGCCAAATGGGCATCACAAAATGACAGATGAGGACAGGGGGACTCAGCTCCATGCATGTTTTCCTTGTCAGAGAAACTTTCTATGAGATACTTTATTACCTTTCATATTTTTTTTATAAAACTGAGGATGAACTATTTAGTTTGATTGAAATCATTAAACTTAGCAAGGATAAAAAAAACACTATCAACCTCAGAGCGGAAATAAAATGCACATACTTTAAATTTCTTTAATAATGAAAACAAACAAGTTCTATAACCTCTAGAAATAACAGAGACACATATGACTATTAAAAATTAAACACATTCAGAAATAATGCCACACAAATTTTACAAAACATGCAAACAGGTGCTGCGAGCTGTGGTTCTGTGATGAGACAACATCGGAGCAGGCACCACACTTGGAGTTTTACAACTTAGGTCAATCACTGTGACCTCTTCAGGCTTGTATTTTATGGTAGGACATGGGCAGTGGACTGTGAGGCCATTGTGGAACGAGGTTAAAGACATTTCGACTCAGAAATTCATCAGCACAACACCCTGGAGGGTGCACTAGTAATGAGGCGCTTAAGCTTTTTTTTCCTTACATCTTGGTGGATGATGGCGTCAAAGGTTTAGGGTTCAGAGTCCGGCTCATTGATGACTCTTTAGGTGTCACGCATTGCTTCTTAAAACAGTTTTTCCATCATAAATTACCTACTCCTGCTTTTTAATTTTGGTCATATGTCAAAATCTTGTTGTCACGTTTTGTTTCAGGGCAAAGTTCAAACATTAAGGGGGTTATGTTTTTTAATTCAGCCCTGGTTAGGTAGTTTAAGCACTATTTATTTTAGGGATAAGGCCAATTAAATTGCATTATTGGTTGCTTTAATTTAGCCTAAAGTGTCTGTTTGTTGTTACAAAAATTTACTTTGAGTGTAAATGATTTTATTAGGCCTTTGAAGTAAAGTGCAAACGCAGAGGGAAAATGTAGGAGTTAGTAAATAGCATAAATTATGTCAGAGCAGGAAAAGTACAGTTCATTATAATCTTATGTAAAACTCGTTTGTTTCAGAGCAAATGTCTCAGTCTAACCTCTGAGTCCATGAGTTGTGACGGCAACGAGGCATCAACGCTCGCATCAGAAAAACGAGGAGGCAAAGGTTCATAAACCTAAAGATCAGCTGCTCTATTTGTATTTTGCAGACACACACAAACACACGCATGCAACCAACATGTAACTGTTTTCGAGGAGTGACATTCCACACGTAAAATATGCAACCCAAAGCCTCTGCCCCCACCTCAGAAAGGAAGACTACCGTTACCGCAGCAACCTTAAACAACAGCAGCACACAACATCTTTGTGATGGACAGCTTACTCCGGGAGGCGAGTGCACGCAGGTGTTGTTTTCTTTCCAAACAGAAAGGAAGAGAGAAGTTTAACATTTCTAATGGTTTTCGATACAAGGAAAATAGCATTGCCAAATGCCCCCCCACCCCCCTTTTATGTCAAGAGAACTCTATGACTTTTACAGCACTGATGTTTTGCCTTCATCGGGAAAAGAAATCAACATTTTTCTTGTAACTGCTTTCAAATATTTTGGCTGGTTTTAAATTGTAAAGCAACAGGATCTAAACTGTTCTAATTCATTTTATTGTAAACATATACATTAATATACGGTGTGCACGTTAACATTTGAAAACCATTTGAAAAGCTGATTTAAGTTACGGTAATTGTTGAAATATATTTTTGTAGTTTGCAGTTGAAAGAAAACAAAAGTCCAAAGAATAAAATTATTATTTTTTCCCCAACACTTGCTGGGTAAAATGTTAAATTTAACAAATATCTGAAGTGTTAATAAACAAATAGAAAAGCCCAGAGGAAACATGCGAAAGATAACTGGACGCGGAGGGAGAGTGGGAGCCGTGTTCGAATATGTGTTAGTGGCATGGAGCGTCGGTCCAGTTCTCACAAAACACTTGATCAGCCTAATTAAAAGAACCTTGGCGTGATACGTTCTGCACAGTGGGGAGTCAGGCCACGCGCCAAGTCTCCACTCAACTCCTCTCTCCCACACACATTCAAGAACTGCCATCAACCACAACAACACGAAGCACAGAGAAGGGAAAGAGAGAGAGAGCGAAAGCAAATTCTGGGCAAAGTATCAAGAGACTGTGTGTTGCGATCCAGTAAAAACAAGGCAGGAAACTGCATTTAAAGCACAGCAGAAGCACACTGTCCAGGATGTATTCGTTGTCACTGACCACCGGCTCTTCTGTTTGTCCTCCTACAGTCTGAAGAGAAAAGGTCAGAGTCCCTGCAAAAGATTATCCTGTATTCAGGAGTGCGTCATCTTTGGCAACTCCTGGCAAGAAAGTCTCCTAGATCACTACTGTATATGCGAATGAAACTTATGTATGTGGACACTCGGCCAGGATTTAATGCGTTGCACATTTCTGTAGCATGCAAACACAGTTTGGACTGAACACTCACACACAGTTGTACACATTACTTCAAGTACATTTTTTTTTTTCTCCAAAACAGACACACCAAGGTTGCTACAACACTAGGATCCCTTTGAAAAAACAACTTTTCTCAGTGTATAAAGACTGTCCTTCACAGAAAAACAAATTTTCTTTGGTTAAGAGGTTGGAAAATATTAGAAAGTATTTTGGAGAACAGTTTCTTTATGGACTGAAATAAAATCTTGATTTTATTGTAGTACTTTTCATACACAAAATCAATACCACCTGCCTATTATTGTCTAGGTTTCCTACAGGCCATGTGACCTGTGGATGGTTGACTGCGTTGGTTTGGTTTTTAGCTGTTTTCAAGTTGCTTTACAAGTGACTCGTTAAGCATCTTGAAAAAGACCTGGGATGCTCAGGTCTTTCACCCACATTAATGAAATAATCCAAAGTTTTCCAGTAGGTTGCTACTTATAACCAGATGATGAAAGTTTGTTGATTTTATGTGTGGTGGGTTTAATGTTTTGACAGTCATCTGTAAATAATGTGCATCTCGTGACATTGTTTGTTGCAAGTGAACTTTAAAAAAAAATCTGTATTCCAGAGAATTATATTACTGTCAGTTTCCTGTTGCTCTTCAGGTTCAGGTTTGGTTTATTTGTCATATGCAGATCAACATCAACAATGCAATGAAATGATGAGGACAACAAGAACTGTCTCGACTCACCCCCCAAAAAAAAAACACAGCAAGAAATACCAAAACATGGAACAAAAATACAAAAACAAGGTGCCAAAAGTGAAAAAGAAATACATCTACAGCAGCATGATCCTATTGGCAGTGAGGTTCTTTCAGCATTAAGCCTCCCAAACCTCACCTCTATGTGCTTCAAAATCAAAATGAAAATGTCAACCACTTTGCATGCTCTATGTAAGTTTTATTTTGATAATGTGCTACAATGGACATGAGATACAAAGCAAAACACCACTCAGGAGAAAAACCTAGTGCAGAAATTCAACATTTAAAGAAAACAATAATAAAATGCATTAAAATATACATTAGTTTTTATTTTATGGTAAGTTATTTCCCCCAGATTCACAACTAAAATCAAATACAGTAAATGTATTTGTTTTAATTGTTTGCAACATTTTCTTTAGATGTCCTACAGTCTGCTTTAGTCTCGACCATGAAAAGTACATGAGTGTGCTGCGTTCAGTAAATGTCCTCTGTCAGTTGTGTCCTGTACCTGTTGTGTGAAACACATTCCAATATTAAGTGGAAGCACTAATGTGTATATTATTTTTGCACATCACGTAGAATATCTGAAGAGCTCTCAGATGATTGACAGGAACCTGGAATGCCACAAGCTCATTATTCAGCATTTTCTCAGTTTATGTAAGCGAGGTGCAAAAAAATCACAAGTGTAAGTGCATGTTGGAGCAAGAGCAGAAATGTGCACGCACATAATTTCATATTTGGTGTCATGATTTACTGCAGTTCTTTTCCTTTTGTGTCAACTCTCCATATCTGCCCCGTTAAGATAAAATAGACTGGAGGAAGCTTTGTTCCTTATTTTTAAACAGTTTTTTTTTTCTTCCAATTCTTTTCATTACATAAGACTGTGGTGCTAGAATGCTCTATACATACAATGAAATTTTCTACAGAATATTTATTTTATTTTACTTTATTTTATGTGGTTTTCCTTAAAAATTACCCAAATGTTCTACAATTAGATACCTGTAGATCCTTTTGTTGTAGTGACGTCACAAGAATAATTCTTTGTCTTGTTTTGAGTGTTAAACACGCTCTGGGTGGGTTTTCTTAGTTTTAACCACAAGCAATCTCTTGCTGATAACTTTGCTTCCATACAGCGATAACTGCGAGCAGCTCCTCTCTAAACCAAAAATCAGTAGTGGCTGGCCAATAGAAAATGCTAGGGCACCACCCCACCACTCAACACTCACTATCTTGAATAAGACATAAAAACAAAAAAAACAAAAAAATTTGTAAGATAAATATTTTATAGTTAATTATGAGTAAAGTTGTTTCGTTTAGAAACGTTTTCTGATTGCTGATTATGTATTTCCAACCTGAGGAGCAAAAATCTTTGCTCATAGACTCGTTAAAAGTTGTACATGTGCAGTTCCTCTTCATTACAAGAAGTAGGACCATTCTGGGTGCAACTCTCCTGTGCCCAGCTGAATGCATGGTACGGATCTTTCTTCCGGTACAGATAGTGCCACTCCCAACCAGGTTATGTGTGAGAGGCTAGTTGCTGCATGTGGGGTTTAAGCCATTGAAAGCCCTTTATCTAGTTGCCATTTCTGATTGATATGCCCCATAACTTTTAGTTGTTCCTGTGAGGAAAAAAAACTTCAGCTGACTGTGTATTCTAGAAGTTGGAACTAGTGAGTTGGTTGGTTGGTTTGTTTGTTTGTTTGTTTGTTTGTTTGTTTGTTTGTTTGTTTGTTTGTTTGTTTGTTTGTTTGTTTGTTTGTTTGTTTGTTTGTGGAGCTAGCATGCAAGTGCTAGCCTCCAGGTTATTGTATTGAGCTCTGTGATAAATCAGTTCTACATTTATTTGAAGGTGCTTATAGAAAAAAGAATGATCAAACAATACTTTTCTATACCAAATGTCACTGATGGTATTACTATTTCTGAACACCAGCATTTGTATTGATTTGGATAATGAAAAATAAAGCTCTTGCAATAAGTAACTATCTCCCAGTGCTAACACTGAAGCACTTAAATTGAAGGTACATTGAGATGGTGAAATACTATATATTGTATGCTAAGGTGCAATATTAGGACTTTTAGTAGTAGGAATATTTAAGAGTACTCAAATAATGAGCTTGATTCCATTTATATTACGTTGTATAAACTCATAGTACTATAGTAATGACGATGAAGCACAAACAGAATATATATACAGTATATATATATATATATACATAGTTATTTATGTCCATATATATATATATATACAGTATATATATGGACATACATATGTATATATGTCTGTAAACCAGCCACTAGGGAGCACTAGGGAGAAAAAGGAATGGAATAAGGGTGGTCTTGAAGGAAGAGTTGGCAAAGAATGTAGTAGAGGTGAAGAGAGTGTCAGATAGGGTAATGTGCCTGAAGGTAGAAGTAAACCTTGCCCTCCGGCACTGGAGG
>JBBPBX010059293.1:0-21818 GCA_038048925.1 Garcialebias charrua
TCATGACATCCCAAGGGGGCTCCATTTGATTGAGCTCTCTGTGGAAACTGCTGGAGTCCAGTAAATTAAGATTATTCAGACCAGGCAAAGGATTTTCAGTAACTTGTCCAATTTTGGTGAGCCTGTTTGAATCATAGACTCAATTTTCTGTTCAGAGCTAACATGAGTGGTCCACAGTGTGGTCTCTTGCTGCTGTAGCCCATCTGTTTTAAGTTTGGCATGTTTTGCATTGAGTTCAGTACCGTTTAATTATATAGCCCCAATTTGTTGCAAAGTTTAACTCAATGCACCATGCAGATACATTATAAAATTACATTAAAAAAAGTAATCTGTCAAAGGAAGCCAGCAGATTGTGTTGAATATTTACTTTATGCAGTCTCCCATCTTGAGCAAGCACACAGGTAACAATGAAAAGGAAAACCTCCCTTTAAGCAGAAGGAAATCTCCAGCAGAACTACGGTAAGCTCTGGACAGGCAGCCATGTTCCCAGATTAGCTGGGAAAGAGAAACAGGAAAAATATCCAAATATGGAATGACTGGTCCAGGTGTACTTTTTATAGGAATTTAAAAAAAAAAACATATTAATGACAAAATAATTACAAATAGCCAAAATATTTACAAATAGCCTACAGACAAGAATACCGTAGTAGACAACAAAGAAACATGCCAGTAAAAACAGCAACAGAGTGAGGAAATGTAGTCAGTTTGTCCTCCAGCAGTTTAAACCTAGCATAACTAAGAGATAGCTCAGGAAACCCAAGCTAACTTTAGCTTGAAAACGTACCCAAAAGGAAAGTATTTAGCCCTTAAAGGTAGAATGGTGGTCAGCCTCATGGAGAGAAACTGCCTGATAACAAAGCTCTACCTCCCATTTTACTTTTAGAAACTCTAGGAACCACAATTTAACCTGCAATCTAAGAACAAAGTTCTCCGTTTGGAAAATATGGAAAAATATAATGTTTAATATAAGAAAAGAAAAAGCCTGGTTATAACTTTGTATGTTAGAAGTAAGCTTCAGAGACTGTTTTCTGTATGCCTTGGTCATGACGAGTGTTTGTTTGAGCTACTGTTGTTTTTTTTTCAGTCATCTCCAACCAGTTTGCCTATATTTTCCTCTTACCTCTGACATCAGCTAGGCTTTTTTTTTTGTCCACATACCTTCCAGCCACTGGTTATTTTCTAATTTTTCTGACCATATTATGTAAATCCTAGAGATGGTTGCTTGTAAAAATCCAAGTAGATGAGCAGTTTGAAAAACAGATTAGCCCATCTGGCAACGCCATGCTACACTAAAGGTCACCTAAATCCCCTTTCTTCCCCTTTCTTATGCTCAGTTTGAATTTTTTCAAGTCATCTTCACCACATTCAGACATATATGCATTGAGCTGCTGCCATATGGCTGATATGTGTATAAGCAGGCCTGCCCAGTAAAGAGGCTAGTATAAATACAATTTAAAAAAAAGTTGAGACAACTTCAAGTCTGTGTGAGGGAGAAGACCGTGGGAAACAATCACATCTATGACTTCCATAATTTCAGTTTTATGTGGAAGAAACATTTGATGTTTACAATGTACAGAATAGTTACATATCTGTCTTCATTGCTATGTGTCTACATAAGCCATGAGACTGGGCTGTGTTAGTGCAATAAGCAACTCAGTGAACTGTTGCCCCTCTGAAAGCAAATGAAATATGCAGCTGGACTTGTTGAAGGGGTATTTGAGTGTAAGTTTTGTCATTTTAACCTGACCTTTATCAACTACTACTTTGATGGCTTATCTTGTACTAATACAGGTCCTGAACACCTCTGCAGTTACACAATTTTCACAAAAATATGATCATATGAACACTGAAAAAAGTCATAATTTTAAAAGGAATTTTCCCAAGATCGCAAGTTAATTTTTGTGTTACATTGAGACATCCAAGCAATTGTATCATATAGGAAACAATGCCTGTTTTTTTTTTAGATAATGAAATGTTATCTTAAAAAAACACTTGTTTTTCAAGACAACGTGATAATAGTGCAAAACCAAATTGTTTATGTGGTAGAATTTGTTGAATTTGTTTAATCGTTCATTATAGTTGTCATGATGTTTTGGAGGTAAAATATAAAAGTAAATACAGTACATTGACCAGTGCTGTGTGTTTTTTAATGTGACTTTTTCTGTTTGAATCGATTCCCAAAATGACTGATTTTATTTTTATTGGAACTTTAAAAGGATTTCAAGTTATCACAAGTGAAAAAAATACTTTTCAGGTTGAAAAAACTAATATTAGTCCTTTATACAGAAAAAGGCTTTGTTATTTCAAGGTAATGACATCACATCAAACTGGTTTATTTATATCAAAAGAAATTTTAATAAAATGTGTAATAATTGATCTAAAAACAAGTTTTTACATTTGGTTGAGGATAGATTGAACATTTATATAATTTTGTTGAGACTTTGCTCGATAAAGGTATGCACATGAATTTAATAGCTGAATGGAAAAAGTTGCTGCTTTGTGGAAAAATTCAACTGAGATGCACTAATGACTGAATTTGTGGAAGTAATGAGACACAAGTCCCTTAAACATGGATGCAAATTCTGGGGAAACGCTTTCAGCATTTCCACAACATCAGTGTGACTGAGGTTATTTGAGAGCAAAGGGGGTCATGACTCATGGTGATTATGGTGTTGCTAGTAAAGTGTGCAATACGCACAGGTAAGTTTGGATTTTTCAGGGTAAAACACAATTGGATATTAAAATCTATGCATGACAGATTAAAATGTCTCGCAAAAATAAAATAAAAAAGCACATAAATGTTGGTCTTTTGTCAGAAAGGAATGTTGAGTTTTTGCTCCAAGATGTAAACTGAGAGCTGCCGGGAAATAAGCCCATCCACATCCTTTTCTTTTTTTTCCTTTTTTTTTTTTATCAAGGACTGGAATCTTGGCTTCCTGGAGAATTTTAACAAGACCATTGAGAAGCATTTTTACGAGCATTCATGAATGGGTTATTAGAATATTTGTAATACCACTTTTTTTTTTCAAACACTGTACAAAATAACAATTAAAAAACAGAAACATTGAGTATGAACATTTCTTGTTCATTGATGGAAGTTAATGGAGCAGCTTCCTCCATCTTTAATGGTGTCACTGGTTTGAAATAATGCATACAGTTTCTCCTCAACATCTGTACAAGGTTTGAACTTTTCTTTGGTTCATTTTGTTACACAGTTGCAACACAAGTAGTTAAAAGGCCCTGTTTTTCCCATCACTGATCAGCTTGAACGTTGAGTACGGCTGTCTTGGACATGTTTGTCCAGTGAATTACAAATAAAGTGCAAATTTTGTTGTGCAAACTTCTGTGTTCTGCCATGCATAACCTCCTTTGAATGCCCAGCGGCAGGCAGGCTGACAGCACAGCAGTGCATGATGACATTCACACAGAGTTTATGTATATAATGATAAGATAAGAGCGGCAGGCCAATGAGTTGATGTGGCCATCGGGGGTACACAGTATCTTGGGGGGTCAAAACTATGACAAATATCTCTCCAAGGCTCAGGTCAAAGAGTGCAGAATTATCAACCAATATGTTGATTTGAACATGACAACAACAATTATTTAACAACCTTATGTAAGCGTATTGGAAGTTTTCAAGTTTTAGTCCTTTTATCATTTTTTGGGGTGCAAAACTTAATGGTAAAGCTCTGCTGTTAAAAAATAAATCAAGCTTTTTATACAAATATTTTGATCAAACTTATTTTATTGTCATAATATAAATTTAAAGCTTTGCTGAACAGGTTTTAATGTTAAAAATATGAGAGAAAAGCATCACTTGCAATAAACGTGACATTGTTTCATACGTAGTAAACATTGACCCAGTCAAATACTACTGCACTGGTTGCACTCTAACTCTGCTTTAACTCTTACAATTACACCTGTTGACCTATTGGATCAGTGCACAGAAAAAAGTAGGTCAGCACAAACTGTATGAGTGTCTTCTTCAGACCACTGCCACCTGTATCTCTTGTAAGGCACTTTAACCAGATGAAGAAATTCCTTACAAGTGATCAGACAGTGATATAGCTGGCAGCCCATTTTTGACCCAATTAGTTTTTCAAATGACTTTTCATACATTTCAATGAACAACAAAGAAAATAAAAACACATTACTGTACAAGATGATGTAGCACAAAGATGTGCTCCCCTCTGACCCTTAGTTTGTCTACCAGATTATCTCAATAATTATAATATAATCCATCCATCCATTATATTTTACCCGTTTCTTCCTTTTTGGGTCATGGGGGTCTCTGGTACCCATATCCAGCAGTCACCATGTGAGAGGCGGGGTACACCCTGGACACACAAGTCCATCACAGGGACACAGAGACGAATGAGACAAACAACCATTCACTGTCTCGCTCACACCTAGGGTCAATTTAGAGAGTCAGAGTCAGAGTTAGAGAGTCTTTATTGTCATTTGCACCGCATGTGGTACATGAAATGAAAACGAGATTATGTACACGAGGTCCCAGTTACATCCAACAACAAATGAAAGAGAAAAACAGTAATAACATCTAGAACTAACTAAGAAAAGCATCAACTAGTAATACACTAAGCCTAATATAGTGGGAATAAACAGCAGCACGAACATGAGTTTGTATGAGCAGATGGTCACAGATGAACACAGATGAATACAGCAACAAGAAAACAGATCAGCATCAGTATGATGTGATATTTTGCAGTGTTTATTTTTTATTTTATTTTTATTTATTCATGAGTCTAACAGCCTCAGGGTAGAAGCTGTTCCTCAGTCTAGTGGTTCTACACTTGATGCTCCTCAACCTCCGTCCTGAGGGGAGTGGGGCAAAGAGTGAGTGTGCTGGATGAGTGAGGTCTTTCATGATGCAGGTGGCTCTTTTCCTGCATCTGGAGGTGTAAATGTCTGTGATGGTGGGGAGACTGACTCCAACAGACTTCTGTGCAGCCTTCACCACTCTCTGCAGAGCTTTCCTCTCTTCAACTGTGCAGCCTCCATGCCACACGTTGATGCTGGAGCACAGGATGCTCTCCACTGCACACCTGTAGAAGGAGGTGAGGACTGGGCTGCTCAGACCAGCTCGTCTCAGCCGTCTGAGGAAGTAGAGTCTCTGATGACCTTTCTTGATCAGGCTGGTGGTGTTGTTGCTCCAGCTGAGGTTATCATTCATGTGTACACCCAAGTATTTGTAGCTGGAGACCACTTCCACTGCAGACCCACCTATTTTCAGTGGGGCATGGGTGTGTTTGTTCCTTCTGAAGTCCACAATCATCTCCTTTGTCTTCTTCACATTCATGTGAAGATTGTTCTCTTTGCACCAGCTCTCCAGGTGTTCCACCTCCTGTCTGTAGCTGGACTCATCATTGTTTGTAATGCATCCCACCACCGCTGTATCATCTGCAAACTTAACAATATGACAGCCTGGAAGTGTGGCTGTACAATCATATGTGAGCAGAGTGAACAGAAGGGGGCTCAGCACACATCCCTGAGGAGAGCCAGTGCTGAGGGTTATGGTGGAGGAGGAGAAGTTGTGGATCTTCACGGACTGTGGTCTGTCTGTTAAGAAGTCTAGTACCCAGTTACAAATAGAGGGGCTTAGTCCAAGTGTAGATAGTTTGTCTATCAGAGTTTGGGGGATCATGGTGTTGAAGGCAGATGTGAAGTCCACAAAGAGCAGACGCACGTATGAGTCCTTCTGATCCAGGTGGGTGAGAGCAGTGTGGACCACGGAAGAAATGGCGTCCTCTGTTGATCGGTTCTCACGGTATGCGTATTGATGAGGGTCCTCATTGATGTTGACGGTTGCCTTGATGTGGGACATGACCAGTTTCTCAAAACATTTAGCGACTATCGGGGTGAGGGCCACCGGTCTATAGTCATTCAGACCAGTCACTGTGGAGCTCTTTGGGACTGGGATGATGGTCGCGGTCTTCAGGCAGGTGGGAACTGACTCCAGTGCAAGTGAGGTGGTGAAGATGTCAGCCAGCACCTCACAGAGCTGGTCCGCACATTCCTTCAGAACTTTCCCTGGGATGTTGTCTGGTCCGGTTGCTTTATGAGGATTAATCTTTCTGAGACTGCCTCTCACTTCTGCTGCGGACACCCTGAGATGCTCTTCATCTGGTGATGAGGTGAGTCTGGTGCTAGCTGGTCTGTTTGGATCATCAAAACGTGCATAAAACTTATTGAGGGCATCAGGCAGAGATGGGTCCCTGGGGCATTGTTTGTTTTTGCCTTTGTAATCTGTTATGCATTTAATACCCTTCCACATGCTCCGTGGGTCTTGTGAGGTGAACTGTCCCTCGATCCTCTGTGCATACGTGGCCTTGGCCTTCTTAATGCCATCCTTCAGTTCATTCCTGCTCTTTCTCAGCTCCACTTTATCTCCTGACTTGAATGCAGTGTCTCTGGCTGCTAGCAAGGCGTGAACTTCTTTATTTAACCAGGGTTTCCGGTTCGGGTAGGATTTCACATATTTTTTTATGGATACATTCTCAGAGCATGTACTGATGTAACCCAGGACTGAGGAAGCGTACAGTTCCATGTCCACTGAACTTCCATCAGTGGCCGCTTCCCTGAAAACAGACCAGTTTGTCCTCTCAAAACAGTCTCTCAACAAGGGGGAACTATCTTGAGGCCAGATTGTTATTTGTCTTTGTTCCGGCTTGGACCGCCTGAGTGGAGGGAGTTCTCTTGGCGCCAGGATCAGAGACTCGTGGTCGGAAGATCCGAGCGGTGGGCGTGTCTTCGCCGTGTATGCCCCCTTTACATTTGTGAAGACTTGGTCGAGCGTTTTATCTCCTCTCGTAGCTGTGAAGACGTTCTTATTGAAGGCTGGGAGGGAGACTTGAAGATCAGCGTGATTGACGTCCCCGCAAACAATGAAAAGCCCCTCAGGATATTTACACTGCAGCGAGGTGAGTAAGTCATGAATTTCTCCCTGGGCGTCATTAGCATTAGCATCAGGGGCTATGTAAATAACGCTGATTAAGATCACTGAATAGTCACGTGGCATGTAGTGCGGGCGACACCTAACTGTGATCAACTCCACGGCAGCTGAACAAGCTCTTTTTATCACAGCACAGTTCGTGCACCAATCTTTGTGTACGTAAATACAAACACCGCCGCCTCGCGTTTTCCCCGTAGTCTTGATGCACCGGTCCGTTCTGAAGAAGAGCCGGTCGTCCAGCTCGTAAACTGAGTCTGGAGTGTCCTCAGAAATCCATGTTTCCGTAAGACAAAGCACGGAGCATCTTCTCATCTCCTCCGACGTGGTTACTCTCAAACGAAGTAGATCCATCTTGTTGTCGAGCGAGCGCACGTTAGACAGAAAAAGAGCCGGCATCGGGGGTTTACCGGTTTTAGCGTCTGCCCGCATTCTCGTCATAATTCCTGCACGACAACCTCTCTTCTTTCCACGAGAGCACCGCTTCCTTTTCTTTCCCCTGGAGCGCATCTGCTTCCAGAAGGACGTTTTTAGCAGGTCCAATCTTCCGAGCTCTGATTTGAGTTCGTTGCTGATTTCAGCTGTGCCCTGTGGTAAATCCGCTCCGATTCTTAACAGATCAGTTCGGCTGTAATTCACCCGCAAAAAACGCGCAGAGTCAGGTACAAAAACACTATTAAAATTACTAAAAACTAGAGATGATCCGGGAACTCGTGAAGCTGCGGCTGCACTGAGCGCGGCCATCTTGAACATCTTAGAGTTACCAATCAGCCTAACATGCATGTTTTTGGTCTGTGGGAGGAAACCGGAGTACCCGGAGAAAACCCACATGTGCACGGAGAGAACATGCAAACTCCACCCAGAATAGCCCCCCGGACGAGATTTGATCAATAAAATAATATGATTATATTATTGTAATTTTCAATTATTGTAATAATATCTGTTTTCACACACTGACTGTCCTTGGACTCAGCATCAGCTACAGTCTGACTGTTTTCTTTTTTATTTTATGCTTTTAGTACACTCTGATAGTGGACCAACCAGTGGACTGGTTGGTGATGCGACTGACAATAAAGTCACCTTGAACCGTGAAGATAAAAAGATGTCTCACTGCAAGACTCGCATTTTCGGCTGAAAGTGTAAATCGGCTAAGGTTGCAAATTGCCAGGTCTCTCGTGTAAATGAGTCCTGGCAACTCAATGAGACTAACCTGTAAAATATAAAAGTTAAACTCAAAATAAATTGCAGGAAAGCAGAGAGGAAAAGGAGGAAAAACAAATTGACAATCGACTACCAAATAATGTGCGAACAGCTTAATATCTACAACTCTGCGGTCAGAAATTCAAGAAATGCATACTTTGCCAAAATAATTAACAATTACAAAATAATCCCAAAGTTTTGTTTTCCACCATTGATAATCTGATTAACCCTGACTTTACTGTCTCTTCAAATACTCCAACTAACTCTCTTTGTGAGCAGTTTGCAAATCACTTCAGAGGGGAGATCGAGTCAATTAGAGCTAACATTTTATCTGAACAAAATACTGGTATTAAATCTACTGAATGTTTGGTTTTACCTGAGAAAACACTGGACAAGTTTGCTGTGGTCGATGTAGCGATGCTCGGCAGAGTTTTCTCACAAGTCAAACCAACCACCTGCCTCTTGGACCCAATTTCCTCATCACTTTTTCAATCATGTTATAGATTCTTTGAGAATTAAATTTTAAACATTGTAAATTGTTCTCTTCAGATGGGTGTCTTCCCCATTGCCTTTAAAATGTCTGTGGTGAAGCCCCTTCTGAAGAAGAGTAATCTAGATCCTAGTGTTTTTAATAATTACAGACCTGTATCCAACTTACTATTTTTAATACTTCCGGCTCTTGGCGAAGCAGGTCGCTTCTCTTTCTGCTCCTCTCCTGCCCCAAAGTTTTCCTCCTCCCTGCTTTTGCATTTTTGTCTCGTCTGCAACTCTTCAGAGCTCACTCAAAGCAATTTGGAACATGGATTTAATTGCGTGGGCTGTCTCCTCTATCGATAAAATTTTTTCCACAAAGCGCTCCAGACCAGGAGAACCGTCGTGCCCCCTCGACACGCATGCGGTTGGCTACATTATGGACTCGTGGGGAGAGTGGAAGTTAATGTGCCTGACCGTTCTTTCAGTCGAGGACGCGGAAGATCTGTGGATAATTGGAATTATGGTAGGTGCTCCGCCTTTTGGCTTAGGCGGAGGTTTCTGCTACTGGAAGCTGAGGAAGACTACCGCGGCGATCAACGCGCTGGCGAAACTTCCTGCTCAACAAGATTCTTTGATCCGGGCTGTGACCTCAATGAACCAGCTGTTGTTCGAGCTGAATCGCACGATGGGAACAGTGGTGGACAGCCGCGGACCTGCAGTGCGTTTTGGGACTCGTTTACAGCCGACCGGGCTACATCAGGGGGCAGACGGGGACCTGTAGCTCGGATTGAATGAAACCTCACATGATTCGGACGATTTGGACCCAGACGGCACCTGGACTTCAAGGCTGCAGTCAGAGTACACTGTAGCCTGCCCTGAAAAATAAATAAAGCAACTAATCTAATCGGGACTCAAGCAACCTTGAAAAAAGGCTGACTGCAAAACTTCTCCTGGAGTCTGAAGCTGTTGGAAAACTGTCGCCCCCCCCCCCCCCAGAGGTCTCTGTGTGCATTCAGATGGAGCCGAGCTGAGCCCATCTGCAGACTGTGCTTATCTGAAATGATTACTCACAGACTATCTCCCTGCTATGCCACCAAAATGCAACATGTCTTTTGTCTTTATCCGTGCTGAGCTGGTAGAGTTTTTTTGACTTTATCATAGAATGTCCTAAGACAAAATGTGATAGATTCTTTTTTGAATACCAATGATTATCCGACTGTATGTTCCTTTTTTCCCATATCTGATTGTCTGGCGGCGCGATTTAATTATTGCTGCGGCTTTCCATGCGTACGTCCCTCTTAGGATGGTGTGCGCGCCAATAGCACTGTTTTGTACCTCGGTGCAAATATGCCAATAAAGATATATTCTTCTTCTTCTTAAGTAAAAACTTAGAAAAGATTGTTTTTATTAAATTAAATATATTTTTAAATGATGCTGGTATTTTAGAAAAGTATCAATCTGGTTTTAGGACAAACCACAGTACAGAGATAGCCCTATTAAAAATTGTGAATGATTTAAGATGTAATCTGGATTCACAAAGCTCTCAGTCCTTGTTCTATTGGTCTGAGCGCAGCCTTTGATACAGTAGATCATCAAATTATTTTAAATAGATTACAACACCTGGTCGGTCTTTCTGGTACTGTTCTTCTGTGGTTCAGCTCCTATCTCACAGATAGAACATTTATGGTTAGTATGGATTCATGCTCCTCACAGATCCATGAAGCTAACTATGGTGTACCCCAAATCTATATTTTAGGCCCCCTACTTTTTAATTTGTACATGCTGCCACTTGGTGGAGTCATCAGAAGCCATGGGATAAGTTTCCATAGTCATGCTGATGACACACATCTATACATCTCATTATCTCATGATGACCCAGGGCCAATCACTGCACTTTTTAATTGCATTTCAGACATAAAGTCCTGGATGGCACAGAACTTTCTCCAGCTAAACCAGGACAAAACAAAAGTTTTAATCATTGGACCTGAGGTTCAAAAAGAAAATACAATTCAGAGATTACAATCTCTGTCTTTACAACCTTCTAAAAAAGTAAGAAGCCTGGGAGTTATTTTTGACTCTGAGCTTACTTTTATTCCTCATATTAAACAAATAGTCAAAACAGGATTTTATCATCTAAAAAATATAGCCAGAGTCCGCCCTCTTCTTTCTCTGACCAATACTGAGACTTTGATGCATGCTTTTATTTCTAGTCGTTTAGACTACTGTAATTCACTGCTTTCTGGTCTCCCTAAGAAAAATTTGTCCAGCCTTCAGCTGTTACAAAACTCTGCTGCTCGTGTGCTAACCAAGACCAGAAGGCAGGCTCATATTACACCTGTTTTAAAATCATTGCATTGGCTCCCTGTGCGCCTCAGGATTGATTTTAAGATTCTTTTAGTGGTTTTTAAATGTCTCAATGGTCTCGCACCATCTTATCTTGCAGAGCTGCTATTGCCCTATGAACCCCCGCGGACATTAAGGTCCTCTGGTACTGGACTACTAACAGTTCCAAAAGTCAGAACTCACACTTACGGTGAG
This sequence comes from Garcialebias charrua, assembly GCA_038048925.1. Taxonomy (NCBI): domain Eukaryota; kingdom Metazoa; phylum Chordata; class Actinopteri; order Cyprinodontiformes; family Rivulidae; genus Garcialebias; species Garcialebias charrua. Next base: position 11,180 of record JBBPBX010059293.1, read on the forward strand.
GCTTCTTTCCAGTACTATGGCCCCCGTCTGTGGAATAGTCTGCCGGAGAACCTGAGGGCTGCAGAGAATGTTGTTGTTTTTAAGAGCAGGCTCAAGACCATCTTTTTAACAGCATTTCCTGAACTGGTTCATCTCTGTTCAATCTATAAATTTTCCATACTATTTAATTTAATTTATTTATTCATTCATTTTGTGTGTGTCGTTTGCTTTAATTTTGTGAGTTTAATGTTTTATAATTCTGTACAGCACTTTGAGCTGCTTTTAGTATGAAGGGTGCTTTATAAATAAAATTGATTGATTGATTGATTGATTGATTGATTGATTGATTGATTGATTGATTGATTGATTGATTGATTGATTGATTGATTGATTGATTGATTGATTGATTGATTGATTGATTGATTGATTGATTGATTGATTGATTGATTGATTGATTGATGTTCAGGCTGCTGTGTAATACACCATATTATATTACCCAGCAATGTTCAGTCAGGTCATCTGGACAGTTTCTTTTTATTTTCTTTTTTTCTTTTTTGAGATGTTTCATCCATCATCCGAAGGACTTCTTCAGTCTGAGGAGTCAAAAACAAACTGTTTCCCCACAAGCAGTACTGTACACTCCGATAGTGGACCAACCAGTGGACTGGTTGGTGATGCGACTGACAATAAAGTCACCTTGAACCTTGAAGATAAAATGATGTCTCACTGCAAGACTCGCATTTTCGGCTGACAGTGTAAACCGGCTAAGGTTGCAAATTGCCAGGTCCCTCTTGTAAATGAGTCCTGGCAACTCAATGAGACTAACCTGTAAAATATAAAGGTTGAATGAATGCCCGTGCACCTCCTCATCAGCTGCTTCCTCACTGATTCCTGAAGTAACTTGGGGGCGGCCGTGGCGTAGTGGTAATGGCAGTCGTCCCCCGATCGGAAGGTTGGCGGTTCGAATCCCGGTTCCCCACACCATGTGTCGTTGTGTCCTTGGGCAAGACACCTAACCCCGAGTTGCTCCCGGTAGGACTGGAAAGCACCTTGCATGGTAGTCTGCCGCTACCGGTGTATGAATGTGTGTAGCATTCAATGTGTGTAGCACTGTGAGATTTTCACTAATGAAAAGTGCGTTATAAATTGAATTCATTATTATTATTAACTTTTGGCTACTTTGGGCAGTGTCTGGCCTGGTTAGTCATCTCCTCATGGTGTATCCTGGTATGATCAGCAAGCAAAACCCCATGAAGGCAAGTGAACTCGAGCCCTCAACACTAGCCTGCTAAGGAACAGAGACCTAGTGACATGAATGCAACTTTGGGTCTGATCATACTATTTTAACTGATGCAACTTGATTAATCATTTCCTGGCTTCCAGTGACAACAAATGACTTAATTGGTGGTAAACTATATTAAATACATAAACTTTGTCTAAATTCATGCAATACAAAACCCAAAATAATTACCACTCAGAGAAAAAAATGTTTAGAATTAGTCCTTAACTGATTGTTCATTATCACCATTCTTCCTCCAGTCACTCATATACAGTATGCTACAATTATCAGAGTCAGAGATTCTTTATTGTCATTCGCACCACATGTGGTACATGTGATGAAACGAGATTACATACACAGGGTCCCAGTTACATCCAACAATAAAATGTAAAATTGGTGGAGATGTCCTGTTCATAGTATTTGTGTGAGACTGGTCTCTAAAGTTTATTAGCAGTTTTTTGTAGACACTGTCTTCAAGGCCTCAGACTTCTGTTAGCTTAGCCATAAGCTAATGCTGCCCTGCATACTCTATTGTGAACTTGTTTATGGGACTTTTTGGGTCAAATTGGCAATGACCATGTGTTGTGATTAATTCTTGGACATTTGATAGCCTGACTATCCAGGTATATACAGAGGAAGGAAATGTGCAGCTTTAAGTGACACAGAGAACTGTTGCAGTTGGTTGGAGTTGTTCAAATTAATACTGTACATATGGTTATGAAATAAGGAACAACGTCAGTTCACGCTTTAACAAATCGTTGCATGAGTTCAGTTTGGAGTAATAATATGTGTATCACTGAGATAATCTCACATGGGCAAAAAAAGCCTAGATTTATTCAAAAAAAGAATTGATCATTTAAAGTAGATTACATAGACCAGATGTCATTAAATTCTACAGAGCAGCGGCAATAAAAAAAGCCTTGGTGAACTCTCAAAAATATATAGGCTACTAAAGATGGATTAAAAAAAAATCTTAAAACATATCTATTATTATATAATATATATTTAATTGTTTATTTTAATAGTTTAATGCTTTTTTCCCTATTTTCTTTTTTGTGTGTGTTTGAAACATCATTTTCACATATTTTGTATGGCTGTGTCCTCTGTTGTTTTCTGTTATTGTATAAGCTCAGCTATATTTTAAATGAGGCCACTGCCTCAATATACTCATGAGTCAAAAATAAATAAATTACCTTGATGTCTTGTATTCTTTATGCAGCTTTGATTTACAATACTGTGCACACCTTTGTTTGTTTGTTTGTATGTTTGTTTGTTTGTTTGTTTGTTTGTTTGTTTGTTTGTTTGTTTGTTTGTTTGTTTGTTTGTTTGCCAAACACATTAGGTGTATTTGCACAACTCAATTCAACCTTTATTTATACAGGTTAGTCGCATTGAGCCTCGAGGACTCATTTACAAGAGAGATCTGTTTTTAACAACGAATGATGACAACAGTAGATGACAATGACAACAGTAAACAATCTTAAAATAAGACATATAAATTGAAAGAAAAATAAATTAATAGAAAAAATATGTTGAAAAAACAAAAATAGCTACATTATAAAGTGATATAAAATACTAAAAACAGGAACATGTCCGCATTGTTTTTTGCGATGAACTTAGCAGATTTTTGAAGCCACTCAGAGGGGTAATAATAATAATAATAATGAATTCAATTTATAACGCACTTTTCATTAATGAAAATCTCAAAGTGCTACAAAGTGCAACAGAATTAAATGTCAATAAAACAAGTAAAACAAGTAAAATCAATAACAGTATCAACTAAGATCAAAAGTAGAATCATGAGGAGGCAGAGTATGCTCGGTTGAAAAGAAAGGTCTTCAAGCCGCTCTTAAAGTCAACCACAGACTGTGGGGCTCTCAGACAGTCAGGAAGAGAGTTCCACAGGCGGGGGGCAGCCACACTGAAAGCCCGGTCTCCCATGGTCCTTAATTTGGTTCTCGGAATGTGAAGGAGATTACTGTTCTGTGACCGCAGCGACCGGGTGGATGAGTATGGAATAAGAATATCCTTCAGATAATCTGGTGAAGCTCCATGTAAGCATTGATGTGTAATGAGAGCAGTTTTGTACTGAATTCTGTAGGCGACAGGAAGCCAATGAAGGTTATGGAGAATGGGCGTAATATGTTCAAATTTACGAACTCTCAACAAGATCCTTGCTGCACTGTTTTGAATATATTGAAGTTTCTGAAGGTTTTTGCCAGGGATTCCAACAAACAGGGAGTTGCAGTAGTCGAGCCTGGAGGAGACAAAAGCATGGACGAGCTTCTCAGCATCGGAAAAAGTTAGGGATGGGCGAAGTCTGGAGATGTTTCGAAGATGGAAGAAGCAAGTTTTAAACAGAAGCTTAATGTGATTTTCAAATGTAAGATTGGAGTCCATTTTTATTCCAAGATTAGTAACAGAGGTGGAGAGGGGGATGTCTTGTCCAGAAAAGGAAAGTGTTGTTATAGGAGATGTTGTACCTGGTGAGGGGTGCCAATCAGTATGGCCTCAGTCTTGGAGCAGTTTAATTGAAGAATGTTCTGATTCATCCATGCCCTAATTGCCTCCAGGCAGGCAGAGAGGGCAGTGAGTGAAAATGGAGATGACAAGGTGGAAGATGAGGAGTCATGTCTCAGAGTCTCAGAGGGGTCATGGTTGAGAGCTTCAGATTTTTTTGCAAGGTGTTCCAGGATAAAGGAGCAGAGTAGGAGAAGGCTGTTTTGCCTAGGTTAGTCTGCACTGAGGGAACACATCATGTAATAATGTCCTGAGAGTGCACTCTGTAACTGCACTGTAGTGATATTGTAGTGGGCATGACCGTGTCCACTTTGATACACCTGTGTATTTTTGAACTGTTCCAGAGATGACCTTTACTGACCTCTCAGTAAAGCAAGACATTTACTACAAATTATTCCATTAGTTGTAATCTGAGAACATAGTCACCAAAAGAGACTATTTCTATCTTTGATTTTATTCTGATGTGATCAAAAGAATAACTTTTGTCATTTTCATGATATATGTTATGCTGTGTTATTCTTTTAATATGGAGTATTACTGTGTTATTCTTTTAATATGGAGTATTACTGTGTTACTTGACCATATAATGGTGTCAGAGTTGAATTTTATGTCAAACTGTGCTTTTCAGATTTGTTTTAGAAGTGTTAAGACGCTAATCCAAGTGTTTTTCCTCTTGGAGTCTATGAGTCTGTCTTTTCCTAAACATTTCCCTCTGCTGCTGGCTGTAACCTTGGGTCGTGATAACGGCAAGAGAACTCCTCGACTGCTTCTTCTGAACCAATCGGAAAGAGACAAGTTTCAGAGTTCTATCTTAAGGTTCTAAGCTAAGCTGAACGCTTCAGAGTTTGAAGGAAAAAGTGTTCCTACAGTGAGTTCCTGTGAGGAAGGAAAGATGTGAACTTTCTCTTCAGAGTTGGAATGGACAGAGACCTGAAAGCTCTCTGCCTTGGAAGCTGATGTAAGCTGCAGTCATACGCCAAAGACTGGCTTATTCAGTGAAGAATTTATGGACGCCTCCATAAATTCAATAGAGCTCCAAGAGCTCCAAGTTCTTAATGAACTTTCTTTGAGAAACATCTCGTCTTGAAGTCAACCAGGAGCTGACACATTTTCTGATGATCCAAGCGGATCCCAGGAGACGTTGAAAACGTAAACCAGAACCGGCTTGGACGTGCTGGACCTGCAATGATTCTGTACGCCTGAAAGGCTGGTGTCATCTCTTTATCAGACTCGTCGTCAAAGGTAAAGAGCAGTTTACAAACGTACCTGGATTTAGCAGAAGTCGGATGGAAAGTGTCATTTCTGGTAACATGCTCAAGACAATTTCCTTTAAACCATCTCTCCTCCTATTTCCTTTCCCCTCAATTCTAAGCTGGAAACTATTTAAGTCATAGAGCCTCAGACTAATATGTAAACTTCCTGTATTGAAGTCTGTTGTGTTACATTTAAGTGTGCTGACGTGTTAAATTGCAAGAAAGTGAAATCATGTCAATCAAGTGTAATGGTGTTAATTTAGTTGATTTATTTTAAATAAATGGTAGTGTCTTTGGCATACCAACTAAGTTAACGTGTCCATTGTCACTCTATGGCTTTATTTATTTATCCATCATAAAGATCACAGAAATATTGGGTAAACTGAAAAAGAAAAGAATCCGTGAAATTACTATTCAATCTGAATAAGTAATTAATTAAGGATAAAGAGGTCAGCTTAATACTGACCCCTGCTAAAATCCTTAACATCTGGGTGGCACCGTATGTACAGTATTTTAAACACCATATGGTGGTTCCCCTCATGTTTACTTCAATATGTAGGAGGAGATGTAGGAGGAGATTCTTCTTTCTGCTCCCTTCATTTTATCCTACTTGTATTCTTGTATCTGATGAAACTGTCTTGTATTGTTCTTTTAAAATGAATGAATAAACATCAAATCAAATCAAAAGATATATGAAGGCAACAGACCAAGGAATCTAGTCACAAAGTACTAGTATCGGTATTGGAATCGCCAATACTAGCCTGAATTTTACTCAGTATCAATATCTGAAGGGAAATCCTGGTATCAAACAAAACTAATCCCTGGAAAGGGTGCTATAGCCAAATACTGTAGTGGTCAAAACAAGTACCGTATTTTTCAGAGTATAGGTCGCACCTACGTTTAGCTCTGCTGCAAATGTCTGCCACAGGAGCGCACAGCAAGGCTTTAAATAATAATAATAATAATAATCATTTTATTTAAAAGTGCCTTTCATGACACCCAAGGACACTTAACAAACCAACACAGTGTAATACAGAGCATACATTATCAGAGACAAATTGAAATATAAAATACATAAAGGATATAAAATGGTAAGATAAAATACATTTAGTAAAGTTAGTGATACGCTAGTCTAAAGAGATGGGTTTTCAGGGCAGTCTTGAACAGAGAGAGGGAGGTGGTGTTTCGAAGGTCTGGCGGTAGGGCGTTCCAGAGGTGAGGGGCAGAGCAGGTGAAGGCCCTGCTCCCCATGGTGGAGAGGCGGGCAGAGGGTACATGGAGATGTAGTGAAGAGGAGGACCTGAGAGAGCGTGATGGGATGGAGATTTGTAGGAGGTCGGATAGATAAGGAGGGGCAAGGTTGTGGATAGATTTGAACGTGAGAAGTAGAATTTTGAAGATGATGCGTGATTTAACCGGGAGCCAGTGGAGCTGCTGCAGGACAGGAGTGATGTGATCATAGTAGGAGGTTTGAGTGATGACACGGGCAGCTGAGTTCTGGACCATCTGTAACTTGTGGAGAGATTTGTTGGGGAGGCCGTAGAGAAGAGAGTTGCAGTAGTCAATACGGGAAGTCACAAGACTGTGCACCAGGATGGCTGTGGAGCGAGGTGTCAGAGAAGGACGGAGACGGTTAATATTACGGAGGTGGAAATAAGCAGACCGAGTAATACTGTTGATGTGTGAAGTGAAGGAAAGAGTGGTGTCGAGGATGACACCGAGGCTCTTGACCTGAGGGGAGGGGGATAGCAGAGAGTTGTTAAGGGGGACGAGGAGATGTTCTGATTTTGAGATAGAGTTTTTGGTACCGACGAGAATGACTTCTGTTTTGTTGCTGTTTAGTTGAAGGAAATTGTTAGAAAACCAGTGATTTAGCTCGTTGAGACAGTCGGTGAGGATATGCTGGTGAAGATTCTCAGTCGTCCAGGACATGATGAAATCAAAAAAGGCGTTCAATACAGGATCAACTGGACTTTATTTGTTGCAGAAAACGTTTCGACTTCTGTCCAGAAGTCTTTTTCAATTCTGAATGGAAGCTGTGAGAACGAGAAGTTTTATACAGGCTTACAAGTCACGCACCAACATATGAAATTGGAAACTGAAATAACACCACAAATTAACTAACATGCCCATTCTATTTAAATTGACAAAACGACACATCCCAGCTTAACAAAAGGGGGTTTGTAACACATACATGTAAATTGAAAGATCACACCTTAACAGTAGGAGGTTCCCTTGAGGTCTCTGTTAGAAGACACAAAACTGTATGTAAATTGACAAACAACACCTCCCAAACAACAACAGAGGCTACTCAGAGAACTTTGTTAGTCTAATTTACAGACAAGGCATCCCTGCTCCCATCCGGTGTAAAACGTTTCGGAATCAAATCCAAAACTGAGTTATAGGTCTTAGACAGTTGAAATCTCAGACCTCCTCCTCTGTTAAGAGAAGGTTTTTCTCTCTTAACATACACAGCTTCCTTTACCCCCCTCTCAAACCATCTGTGTTCTCTGTCCAAAATTTGAACATTCTGGTCCTCAAAGGAGTGTCCCTTGTCCGTGAGGTGGAGGTGAACTGCAGAGTTTTGTCCAGAGGAGGTGAGGATGGAGGGAGGGTGGGTGAGGATGGAGGGAGGGTGGGTGGAGTTAGGTTTTGATGACAAGTAGAGCTGCGTGTCATCTGCATAGCAGTGGAAATGGACGCCGTGTTTGCGGAAGATGTGGCCTAGAGGAAGGAGGTAAATGATGAAGAGGAGGGGTCCGAGGACAGAGCCTTGGGGGACACCCGTGGAGACAGGGGAAGACTGGGAACGGAAGGATTTAAGCTGAATGAATTGGGTGCGGTCAGAGAGATAGGAGGTGAACCAGTCTAACGGGGTACCTGAGATGCCAATGGAGGTTAGTCTGTTGAGGAGGATAGAATGACAGATGGTGTCGAAGGCAGAACTTAGATCAAGAAGAATGAGGATGGACAGAAGACCAGAGTCAGCAGCAAGAAGGAGGTCGTTAGTAATTTTTACTAGAGCTGTTTCGGTGCTATGGTGGGGGCGAAATCCAGATTGAAACTCTTCATAAATGTTGTTGTTGGACAGGTGAGAGTGAAGTTGACTAGCAACAGTTTTTTCAAGGATCTTGGAGATGAAGGGCAGATTGGAGATCGGACGAAGATTACTGAAGTTGGTGAAGTCAAGACCTGGTTTCTTGATGATGGGGGTGATGGCAGCAGATTTGAAGGCTGTGGGAACAATGCCAGAGGTCAGGGAGGAGTGGATGATATTAGTGATGATAGGGAGCAGAGACGGGAGACAGGATTTAACAAGAACTGTGGGAAATGGGTCAAGTTGACAGGATGAGGACTTGGACTTGCTGATAATGTCAGCAATGTCATCAGCAGAGGGGAGGGAGAAGACAGAGAAAGGGAGGGAGGGAGGGGGGAGTTCAACAAGGATGCTGGGGGCAGTATTTGGTCCAAGGTGTTTATGAATTGAAATAATCTTTTCATTGAAATATGACATAATGGAGTTGCAGAATTCTGTGGAAACCATGTGAGAGGGCAGGGAGTTAGGAGATGAGACAGAACGGTGGAGGAGAGAGAACAATGTTTTTGAATTACCAACATTGGAACTGATGATGTCAGAGAAGTAGGTGGATTTGGCTGGTGGATTTTAACACTTAAAAACAATTATTTGTTTGATAAAAATTATAGCAAATATGTGTCTGAGCTGAACTTTTCCTTAATAAATGAACGTTATTGTGAAATGAGCTGGATTTAAAAATTTGTTTCGACGAAAGTGATAAAAAGCCATATATAGGTCGCACCTGAGTATAGGTCGCAGGCCATGAAAAAACGATAAAAAGGTGCGACCTATACTCTGAAAAATACGGTACACTTGCATACAGAATCTGATCACAGGATCAGAACCTTCATGCAAAATTAATCGATATAAAGATAAATGGTGTCAAACTGCCTCTATTTTGAAATACAAAGCTACAATCTAAGATCAATATCAAAAGTACTTTTCCCTAGGTTTGATCAACAGATCCTAGATTCAAACAAATCACTAGCTTTTCACAAATTAAATATTTGTCAAGAACATCTTTTTATAACTGCAATTTTTTAAAACTATTTTATTGATAATTTACCCTTTCGGGTCCTCATATATAAATGTCATTGAGACTCTTTGGCCATTGCTTCAATTTTTATCTTTCATAATTGCTAGTGCTAAGACATTAATCATTCATTATATACAGTACTTTAAACATAATTATTACTTCAGTTTTTCTACATTTAAATCTCTTTTAATTGATAACCAAAGGGTTACTTTAACAAACCTTTCACTGTGAATAACACTTTAAGTACTCTTAAGTTATCTCAAAACACTCACAATGGCCAAGAAGCAAATATCTGATCAATGTAGCTCCACTGGAAGCTGCACAACTCTCAGTGATAAACTCACTGCTTGATCAATTAGAGTATCTAGATCAAGCTTTATACAAGAAGACGAGAAGTACACACAAAATAGTTCACGAGAAAATCAAAGCTAGTTCTCATCAGATGTTTTCGTGGTAAGGCATATTGTGTCACTTCCTGTTTTCTTATAGCTGGAGTAAATTGGTCGCTCGAGGAAGCTTTTGTTTTACTGGAATTATTATTATTACGTATTGTTATTATTACGGTAGTTCTACATTCTAATACCGAAACACTCTCAGTAAATATTTTCTACTGTTGGATTGTGCTTGAGACACTTTTTGTCTTTCAAAACTTCTCTTTTTTTTATCAGTACGTATATTTTAAATATGCTAGCTCTTGCTAGTGTTAGTTTAGCATGGCTTCTGGTTCTCTCTCAGTTCCTCTGTTCTCGCCTAATCTGTGTGTCAGATATTCAGCTATTCCTCTGCCTCATTGGCCGATAACGGTACTTGTAAGAATGTCGTATGGTGGCTTTGGAGGAGAGGCTGTCTGAATTTGAAGCTCAGCTCAGCACTAGTGAAAAACTATTAGCTAGCCAGGTCTCTTTAGCATGGAGCCACTGAGACTAGCTCCCGTCCAGCAGACCACAAGCAGCCAGGACCCCAAGCCAGCTGGGTGACTGTCCAGAGTAATAGTGCTAAGGCTAAGGCTAATCCCCCAGTTCACATTGACCCATTCACATTTAAATTTGATTTTCCTCACTCAGTGACACACCTGCTAAGAAGCAGACCCTGATAATTGACAGCTCCATAACCTGAAACATGGCTTTAGGGACTCCAGTGACCAGATGCATTCCTAGGGCCATGATGGGTGACTTTTAATCCTGTCTGAAACTGCTGACTAAGGCTAAAGCTAAATATAGTACGACTGTTATTGACGTCGGTGGTAATGTCACCTGGTTACGCCAATCAGAGGTCACTAAGATTGATGTTGCTTTGGTGTGCAACTGCAAAAACTATGTTGGGCTCCGTTATTTTCTCAGGTCCTCATCCCAAGTTGACCAGTGATGACATGTTTAGTCGTATGTCTGGTCTGGGGTGAAGTTGGTCCTTTTGTCCAAATCATTGTCTTGTAGAAGTCGTTTTTTGACAGTTTCTACTGCTTCAGAAATGGGTATGCAAGTGAAAAGGGAAGTCAC